>JAZAYU010000318.1:0-296687 GCA_038501625.1 Corbicula japonica
TATTTAATTGCATGAAAAACTGCAGCATGTTCAACCGTTGATGATCTGCAATATTTAAGGTCATTCATGAGTTTTCACATTTCATGATTCCAATAGATTGAATTGTACATACCAGTTGAAATATCCCGATTAAAAAGCAGTTTATTTCATATTTTATTTTCCATTCATTTTCTCCATAGAGCATTTCGATAACGAAACTCACAACAGTGGTTTAAGAAATAAACGCTCTAAAAATAACATTTACAAACTCATGCCACGATAAAACACTTCCAGCATTCAGAATTTAGCAACCTTCTTCAATCTGTATCCTTTCCAAGTGATTTTTCCAAATAATTTTTGAAAAAAAGTCCTGATAAAACAAAATAAAAACCTTTGAATAAGTAAACACGTCACAAATTTGACTTAAATGACGTAGTTATTAACATCATGACATAGTCTAAATGAATAATAAAAAAATGCGCAATCAATGTGGTGCGCAATAATATTAATTTAAAAGTACTCAAGCACGCAGAGTTAAGAATAAGTCCACGAAGGATAAGGAAATCTCACACGGCTAAAGATAGAGATGTTTCTGTCTTGTAAGTGAGAAATGTATGTTCTTTTAATACACAGATACATTTTTTTCAGATGTTTGTTCTCCAAATCCTTGTCAGTACGGTGGAACGTGTAGCAGGACACCAAGTGGACACTCTTGTTCGTGCCGGAACGGTTACTCTGGAAATAATTGTGAAATTGGTAAATACAATATAGTATTATTTTGAATATATCATAATTTTTTCATTTGGTAATAGAATTGATCAACAGAAATGTTTTTATTGACAGTATGCAATGCCTATTCGTCCAGTCATTGTAAGAACAGTCATAATCAAAGCAAGCAGCTAAAACTTACAACTGAATATTATATGAGAATGTTACAAAGTGATACGCACAGACACACAAATTATTTAAAATGCTATCACAAATGAATATATATAATTATGTATTTGTATATTAAGAGAAAATAATAGAAAGAAATTGCACGCCCTAAGGATTGAAACGTTTACAGTTATTTACACACCACAACCAAAACCTATTAAAGACGGATGCATCTTAGACTAAACGAATTACATGGTGGTCTACCTTTCATACACACAGCTAAATGTATTATGAGCAATTCTGAACCTTTTCTTAAGCTGCTTCATTATGATCGAACGCACTTAATACAAGATTACAAGTATTTCTGTAGAAAGCTAAAACTGAGATCGCACAGAGCTTGATCCCCTTAAGTTCTACATAGCATCTTGTGCACCTGATATGACATGCAAAACAAACATCTCTAAACAGGATCGACATTCCCCTGAAATTTCTTTGCTGTAGAAAAGATATTATCAATCCCATAGATAAGGGCAAAACATAAAGATAATATCAGTGCGTGTAAAAAAATAATTGTATGGATCCATTGACTAAGACATTTGTCGAACTGCTGCTGCTTGTCCTGAAATGCAATAACATGAACAGTAATAGAAACAAAAATGGCACAACTAGAAAAACAACTTATACAAGCAGCCCCTAGAAGCCACATGGTTATGCTTTATTATTATTGTCGATAGACAAAGGTACCATTTCCAAGAGAATCGTAAAATAATTCCTTGATCAAACCAACAACTTCCATCACCCAATAAATTTCACCAGCGATGTACAAAATGTCAAGTTTTTTTGGTCGTGGTCTCGAAATTGGCAGGTAACAAAATAGTAGTTGATCTATGCTGACCTAAAGCAATACATTTTTTCTCCAAAACAAGGCATGGCTGTACATAAAGGGGATATCATTTTGTAAGCAAGCACAACGATTTACCTCCCGACCTGCACAAATGCGAGAACAAATATGTTGGAGAGACAAAGCTAACCATTGCTCCCACATGTTAATTTGCACAGTTCTGTCTTGAAAACATAAATGTTTATGCAATCTCCAGTCACAGAAGATTATGGTGAGGGACATGCATTCTTAGACATTTACCTTTGCTGCATAGAGTTCAACAATTTATGGACAGATGCACTGAGAAAAAACGAAAAAATTGTTTACATGCCTGAATATACTAATACTCTTTCTGGTATTAATAAAGGTTAACGGTAATTTGAACTCAAGTATAGTTCACAGCCAAATATTTTAGTCAGGATGGATATGCCAGTTGTATTCTTGTAGTCATATTAAATTAGAGAAATTAATGTAGAGAACTCTCGTATTTCTACTTAAACTGTGTTGTCAGTATGAGCTGTCCTGCAAAGAACAGTGCTGGTCCACGTGGATGCCAGTTAAATATTACAAATAGTTTGTATAACTAAAATAGATAAAAAGGGAACTTTGAAAGCCATCGAACACGACAAATATGCAAATATTGCAGGCTTGGTTTGATTGAGCCTGTTCATGGGCAGTAATGGAAATGCATATTATTACCCCGGGTTGAGCACAACTCAATATTTACACCAATAAAGAGTACAATTTCAATCCATCCCTAACGATAATATGCATATGGCGGTGGACATGAAACCTTCAATGCAGCATTTTCAGATTAATAACATTTCATGTTCAGCGGCGTATGGTCCCCAGATAAAAGAATGGGTTTGCCCTAAACGAGAAAAAATGGGCGGAACTAAACAAAATAGAATTTTAACAGGGGATCTTAGAATATAAATCCTGCATATCAGAGACAACGCCAAAGGCATAATTTAAAAAGCAGGAAGTATATCCTTGGGAGTGATTGAACAATATCCCAATCTATATTGGCTGGGAAATTGAAACCACCCATCTCAAAACTGGCCGAAATATTTAAACAAAGGTAATTTTAGAAGCACTATAAGCATAATACTTAAGTATCGTGCTCAACGACCTTCAAAGGACGTAATTGATAACAGCACTGATTGAATGTACGAAGAGACATTTTACAGCCGCCACATGGCACAAACAACGCTACTGTGATATTAACCGATATTAAACCGATTGTCATCAAACTTGGTCAGAATGTTTGTCTTGGTATTGTGTCATTTTCTTTCGAGCTGGGTCATCTTGGGTCAAAAGTAGGTCACTAGGTCAGATTTAAGCAAAAGTTTTGTTGACGCAATAGATGTTACATTTTTAGCTCACCTGTCGCAAAGTGTTAGGGTTTTTGTGACCGCCTGATGTCTGTCGTCTGTCGTCCGTCGTCCGTCGTCAACAATTGCTTCAATCGACTTTTTCTCTGAAACGGCTTTGTCAATTTTGATGACACTTCACAGGAATAATGCTTATATGATGCCCTTTCAAGATTGTTCAAAAATGGAATTCCAAGCAGAACTCTGGTTGCCATGGCAACCGAAAGGAAAAACTTTAAAAATCTTCTTCTCTGAAACCACAAGGCCTAGAGCTTAGATATTTAGTATTAAGTTCTAGTGGAACTCTACAAAGATTGTTCAAATTATTTCCCTGGGGTCAAAATTGGCTCCGCCCCAGGGGTCACTTTATTTTGCATAGACGTATATAGGAAAAACTTTTAAAAATCTTCTTGTCTGAAACCAGAAGGCCTAGAGCTTAGATATTTGGCATTTAGCATCCTCTATTGGAACTCTACAAAGATTGTTCAAATTATTTTCCTGGGGTCAAAATTGGCCCCGCCCCAGGGGTCACTTCATTTTACATAGACTTGTATAGGAAAAACTTTTAAAATCTTCTTGTCTGAAACCACAAGCTGAGAGTTCTTTTGAACTCAGGTGAGCGATATAGGGCCATCATGGCCCTCTAATTATCCTATTGTCATCAAATTTGGTATGAATATTGATATTGATTATCTGTACTCAAATTCTTGAAATAATAATCTGGGTTTAAAGTTTATTCTTTTAAATTTTGTTATTTCGGTGGAACGCGCCCCAATTATTTTTTGGAGTTTCCTCACGAAATTTTGCATACATATAATTGAGCATATGCCTGATTTTGATGTGTGCTTACGTTTTTAGTATTCTTAGCCGTTTCGAAACTACAAGCCTTCAAAGTATGCCACGAGCGTCACTTTTGAGACCTCTGTCAAATTTCGCGCGTTCAAGGAACAAAAGCCGATATTTCAGTCAATTTTATGTTGATTGCTAAGAAATTTCATCACCTAGTCCGTCTTACAAATTACTTCATGTACAGATATTTTCTAATCCGTGGCTTACGTTTTACAAATTTAGTGCTTCTTTAACGTCGGTTTGCAGAGACAAAAATGGTGTCGCGTTTTGCCTTGAATAAGCTATTTTCATTTAATAATTACAAAAAAATCTGCAAATTTAAATTTTGATTCTTTTTAACTGTGTTATAAATTTTACAACAAACTGTTTGATATCAAGAAAAGTATACCTTACCAGCTTCGTTTTCGTGCAATATCAATTTATCTTACCCTTCTATCTACTTTCATTCGGCGTTGAAATACTGCTTTCATTTATTTGGGATACCTGCCGTTTATTCCCTATCGTCCATTCTTCCATCTTCCTATTATCACAGCAGCGTTTATGGTAAGACAATGGTTTTACAATTTCAATATAACGCATTGTAAATTTTGCAAGTGAATTAAATACCTTTTCACTGACACAGCAGGCTCACGAACGGCAATGGATGCAAACACGGACATCGATACAGACTTCGCACCGCGGAATTATGTAATGCCAGCTCACAGTTGGCGACTCTAACCATCATGACAAAGTAATAATTACGTACTGTAATGTGAGTGTACACATTTCTTCTAGAAATTCTATAGATTTAACAGTGCTGAATGTTTTTTTTTCAACTCAGCATGCGGGATTAACAATCCCATCGGCAATGTTATTACTTCCCTTTATTATCTGATATTTATTTTTAATGCAATACACCGTCTGATGGTTAACAATAAGTAATAATTGAAATTGTTAACTATAAAATTATATTAAAAAAGGTAAAGAGAACATTTTTCTTCTCACAGATAAAAAAACTCAATACAGAGTTGTAGAATTACACTCGACTGCTCGCCATGGCGAGTAAATGATCCGTTGAGTCGAGTGAAGCGTCCGAAAGACTCGACTGACCGGGCGAGTAAATGTTTTAGCAAAGCAAATGAGTTTTCTTTGGAAAAATGAAATATTTTCACTTTGTTTACAAAATACAATTCGATTTACGGTATTTCGGTCGATTTCCGGTGAATTTGGAACATTTCTGATGTGAAGGTAACAGCAGCAATTTATTTTTATCCTCATTGAGTTTCCCAAATCAGAACAATGCTGCAAGTGCACGTATTTTCCCGCTTTATGTAAAAAAATGTCGAAACAAATAAAGATAACTTTTTTTACACAAGGTATGGGTGATGATAAAAAGCAAGAGAGCGAGCGAGACAGTAAGAAATAGATAGAACGAATAGAAAAACTAAAACTGCAACAGAAAGAGTATTTTATTTAAAATGTAAGGGCGAGTGTACTTTCTGTAAGGGCGAGTTCACTTACTCATTCACTCGACCTGCAGGGCGAGTGGGTCAAGAAAAATTTCTACACCTCTGCAATATTTAAACATTTTGATTGTCAAAACAATTAGTTTTACCTGTTTGTTACCTAGCGAACACATGATTACTGACTACATCATTATATCCTCGTTTGAGGCAAAAGAGCCCTTAAGGTATGACCATCCTAATGAATACCTATATCAAGAAGAGTATCCAAGGGAAGTAACTATAGTAGTAAATTAGCTTAGAGTTCTATCATGCAAGAGGACCAGGGTTCAAATCCCACTGGAAGCTATTTTTTTTGTAAGCCTAGAGCTTAAATAATTGGCATATTTCTTTTTTTTGCCTGTGTAATTCTGTCATTGAATATAAAATTCTCATGATTTAAACTAAAATAAGCAAAATAATCAAGATTAAAGGGGTTTTCACTATCAGAATAGTGTTTATTCAAGTCATCAATTTGAAAATTTCTAAAACTGGACGGTAAACTTCTCTGAAATTTTGTTTAAATTTTGTTTAAGGTATGTAGTTAAAAAATGGTAAATTTTTGTATACTGCACCAATCAGGATTTTGCACAATTTTCATTAATTTAGTCTCGTGAAATATAAAAAATGCATTTTTTAAATTTATTTGGTCAAAAAATGTCATTTTAAGATAAATTCTGTATTTATATATTATATCTTAAATTGGTTTAGTAAAATATAACATATTTTGGATAAACTGTAAAAAATTAGGGTTGAATTTATCAATAACAAAAAATTTTGTCACCGATTAAAGAATTTGGATACTTTCACGTTTTTTCTCACTTTTTTAAACAAAAAAAGCTAAAAATCTCAAAAACTACATGGTGAAAATCATTAAAATTTTGCATACAAGTCAGTGGTATGAAGCAGTTGATGAAAAAATAATCAGATGTTGGATTCTTAATAGTGCCCATTAGGATGGTCATACCTTAAACTGGGAACAAACAAAAGCATATAGTAATAAAATTAGTTTATCAACCGTTCATTAAACATTCTCTTTTTTTTCAATTACAATTTACAATTGCAGAATTATTTAGACTATACTACCTTTTTCTAGGACGGATGCAATCAGATCATGTAGAGGCTGATGTTTGATTGCTTGATATATAGAGAAGATGTTTACCGGAAAAAGGCATTAATGAAGATAGTCATTTTTCTTGTATACTTACTGTATGTTCTAGCATGAATGCATCCTAGCTCATAGCGGTACCATAGAACTTTCCACAGTCAATGTGTATGTGTACGCTAAGCAGACAAGCGAACCTTATATTCATTTTCAGTATTAAATTCCAAAGTTCATTTAGTATTGTTCTAGTTAGGTCCGCACATCCGGTCAAACAAATTGAGCGTTAGGTACTCTAAGAAATTTCTTTGTATGATGATGTATTTATTATACCCCCGCTTTGAAGAAAAGGGGGGGTAAACTGTTTTACCCTTGTCGGTCCTTCCGTCCTTAATGAAATTTCCGTCACATTTTTCTAAGCAACTGTAACATGCAGCATATATTTCCTGTTTGAATAATTTTCGATTTTTCACCATATTGTAAGGTGTAATACATCAACCAAAGGGCATCTTTATTTTCCATCGCAGTTTTCTAAACAACTATAACATGCAGCAGCCTGATATTTTGCATTTTGCTTTATCCTATAGTCCCATATGGTGTAAAGCGATCTTATGCTCCCTGCTCATCTACTTCCTGTTTACCAAATATTTTTAGATTTTTTCACAATATAGGTGCATTACATTAACCTAAAGGCATCTTTATTTTCCGTCGCAGTTTTCTAAGCTGATGCATTTATTTCTTTCACTTAAGCTTTTTGCTGCTCATATCTTTTGTTTTTGTTTGAACGATTTTCTCTTAAACTATTAAAGAAACTCAAGAAGCACTATTTGTATTTAAATTAATCTATCATCAAAGAAATTGTCGTTTTGCCACTGTTCTGAAAACAACTATTTCTCTACGTTAAAGGCTGGTTTTGAATTGCTTGCAGTATATTCTAGTAGATCGCCCTTACATAGAAATGATAGTGCTTGTGTTGTCTACCTTACTATACTTGTCAAAATAATGTTATTGTTTGGTATCCCAAGACCGAAATCAGATTCGTTATATTGCATGTGTATGGGGAAGCAGACATTGGGGTCACGGGCATCCCCGGAAATCTTTTACAAGTAAAACTCAATTTGGATTGCAACTGCGACGAGTCCAACCGTTCACTATAGACCCCAAGAAGAGAACGCATGGATAGATGCGGTTTTGAGAGGGAATGGGGGAATCAAAATAAATCAATTTGTATTTCGTTAATAATGCATATATTCAATGGCAAGTTTTGAATTTTATGGCGGCGGAAGTTTTGTAACATAAATTAAATAGTTAAAGTTTAAATGATAAAAATACAGATGCACGTATAGAATGGTTACCAAGTTTCTATTTCAAAACAATCGTTTAAGTTTTGTTTTCTTAAAATAGATGAAAAGGTCACTTTGAAAACCACCGAAGACGAAAAATGTGAAAATATTGCAGGCTCGGTTTCATTGAGCCTGTTAAAGACTTTTAAGCATATCAAAAACATAAAATACCGCATCGTAATTACTGCTCCAACTTGGATATCAAAAGGACAGGGAAATAGATAGATCTAAAAAACCATGGCAGTTTTTGTGCAACAAGCTCAAAACTAGGCAATTTTATGCAAATCTTTGAGAAAGAGCATGAACACTGGAGTTCTTTGACAGTGCATTGTTTCCATTGGTTAGCATAATCCGTACAGCATTCTGATTGGCCGATTATGGTTTTGAAAATTCCGTACAAGGGAATTTTGCCGTACAAGATTAATGCGCAAAAGTCTATAAATACTGCGAGAATTATTCAGTCTGCAGCTTCCCAGCCGCTGGATCGGCACATTAGGTCACCATAAAACAAATAATCCGTACAAGTGTACGGATCCGCACAAAACTTCCGCACAGAAAATCCGTACAGGGAAACAGTTTTGGAAGTAATAGAAGCTCATCAAACTACTGAGGTCTTTGAGTTTGGACAAATCCGTACAAGTGTTATAATCCGTACAAGCTGTTGTACGGATCCGTACAGAAAATCCGTACAAAATTCCGTACAGAAAATCCGTACAGGGAAACAGTTTTGGAAGTAATAGAAGCTCAAGCTACTGATGTCTTTTGTGTTGGACAGATCCATTCCAGTCATTTAAATCCGTACAAGTCTTATAATCCGTACAAGCTGTACGGATCCGCACAGAAAATCCGTACAGAAAATCCGTACACAGAAATTCCGTACAGGGAAACAGTTCTGAAAGTAATAGAAGCTCATCAAGCCACTGATGTCTTTTGTATTGGGCAAATCCATACCAGTCATTTAAATTCATACAAGTCTTATAATCCGTACAAGCTGTTGTACGGATCCGTACAGAAAATCCGTACAGAAAATCCGTACACAGAAAACCCGTACAGAAAATCCGTACACAGTAAATCCGTACAGGGAACAGTTACCTTACCTGCAGATCCAATGTGACAATCGTCTCATCCATGTGGACATAGTGATTTCAATAACAACTATACAGTCTTGTAACATTTAATAACTATAGTAAACTTTATCTTTAATTTTCGTGGACATAGTGGTTTCAATAACAACAAGACAGTAATTAAACTATTTGATAACACTAGTTAAATTTTCAATCTTTACTAGGGTTTGCTTTACTTGCAATAAAAGTGTTCAAACGTTTATATTGTGGTTACTTCTGGTAATTTCGCTGAATCTGGTTCAATTCCGATAGTCCGAAAATCCCTCTACCCTACCGTAAGAGTCTATCTTTAAGTGCAGCTGCGGCGGTCTAGACGCTTCGGTTACATACGTAACAATCACTGCATGACATCGGTAACGGGTTAATTTACTGATAACAGTACTGACTAAATGTACGGGAAGACTTTTTACGGCCGCCACACTGCACAAATAGCGCTACTGTGAATTTCAAATGATAGTGTCTCTAGCTGGGAGCGAACCTGCGCCGTCACGGCGACAGCGCCAAGCCATGCAATTCCTGCGACGTAACCAACTGAGCTAAAGATCAGAATAGTAAATATAACATTTTGAGTCCCTGTCAGGCTGCTCATCCCCCCACCCTAGGACAGTGACGAAATTTTGTTGTTGAACTCTAGATTTTGGAATACATTTTTGGTTAAAAGTGTATGCTAATGACCGACTAGCTTTTTGTAAACTTTTGTTTACTGACAGCCTTTCCCGCCAGAGTCGAATATTCATTAGTCTCTAAGAAAAACATAAACGATGTCTTGCTTTTGACCAACAAATTCAATGTAACGGATCGAATCTATTTCATATATGGGATCATCCTGAACAGTTGTTTGATTCAAATAAAGTATCATTTCAATTTATACACAAATAATATTTTGCTATGAAGGTTTGCATCACATGACATTCTAAAAAAAGACGCATAACATTATTTCTACACCCTGTAGAAAATACAACACACGTATGTTTATATAATTTAACATGTCGTTATATATCAGCTCAATTTCTGATTTGATGTGACTACAACGTCCAGATATTGTTTCATCAACATTTAGAAGACTTTTCTTGCAAATAGGGGGAACGGAATAGCATTCCCAAGCTCTAGACGGGTGGCTTTGTCTAAAGTGACCACGTCCGGTGCCGCTGTTAACCGGTGTTACACTTCAAAGTTCGAGTTTGGTCCATTATAATATGTCGGTCATCAGGATGACCGACAACAACACACTAATACATAGTTTGAGCGTCATACAGAACACTTATACAAAAGAACTGCAGCATAGATTACACTTATACAAAACATACAGCATTTACGCACATGTAAACGAGAGCACAGTATCATGCAGAACACTAATAATAAGCTCTTCATCATGCTCTGCTGGCAACAATGCGTCGCTTTTATCATCTTAAACATTGAATGAAAGTTCTATGTAATGTTATTGTGCACTTTTATTTCCATAATCAACATGTCTCTTGCTTAGTTCATTCAGACACGGAAATTATCTTCTTTTTTATTTACGTATTACATTATTATTCTGTCATATTGATCAGCAGATTTTACATCGATTCAATCGCCTCGTTGGCGACGCTCACCACGTTTGAACAAAACAACAACAACAAATGGAAGTTTAACAATTTGTTTGAACAAGATTTTATAATGCACAACCTCTCTCTTTCTCCGAGCGGTGGTAAAATCAAGCACAAGTCATCTTTATGAAGTCACACAACTGCCTGTGCAGATCAGAGTAGCGAAAAGCACCGTATAGTGAAATGAGCTTATGGCGGACATTAACACACGTTGTCTTCCAGTGCATTTGAAGCATTCCCTTTATAGTTTGCAAGATAGTTAGCCAGAAAGACTAAAGAATGACATACGTACATTTTCCTATATACAGATTGATTTTCATGTATTCTCTATATAAAATAAGAATTCAAAAACTCCACTTATGTTATGATCACTTTCCACATTCTACCTCACATTCGTGAAATTTCCAGTTTAAAGAGTTAAATTCCAGTTAGAAGAAGCATCTAAATTCCACTGTTAAAATATTTTCCGATTTTCACAAACTTCTGTGCATTCCCTTTGTCAGCAAGTTATTATTAAAACGTAGCCGGCTTCTTAAGATCAGTACACGTTGTATTGTTTCCGTTTATATCTCCTTGCGAACGACATCAAGAACATGAATACTCGGACTCTGATAACAAATTATGTATAATTTGCTTTTAGTTTCGTTGAATGTAGCGAATCTAGCCCCATACATGTCGAACTTGTGGAGTTTACAAATAAAATCACCTTTTGGTGATAGAACCTGAATTTCGCCGGAAAATCGAACGATAAAAATATACCCACGAAAATCTGTAAGCACACAATTTGCTTGATTTACATCGTATTTAAAAAGGATATCGCCTTGTTTTGTGAAACAAGTTAGCTCCCCACTGTCTTTGGAACATTTTACAACATTGTAATTGTCAGGCTCTTCCGGTAAAGGCTGGATGGCGATTACTGAACTGTCTTGAATACCATATGTATTAATGTCTTTACTCGTTTGTGATGTTACTGATACGATCTCCATGTGCCAACGTCCTCCTTCGTCACGAGTGGACACAAGAAGCCGTTTGACGTCAATCTCCACAACACATTTCGGATGATACAACGTTTGCAGATAAACACGCCCAGATAGTCGATTCTCCGAAACTTTCATCAATAATATAAGATTTGTTTTCATTAAGCATACAGCTACGGCATTATTGTCATTT
This sequence comes from Corbicula japonica, assembly GCA_038501625.1. NCBI lineage: Eukaryota > Metazoa > Mollusca > Bivalvia > Venerida > Cyrenidae > Corbicula > Corbicula japonica. Next base: position 11,767 of record JAZAYU010000318.1, read on the forward strand.
ACGGGGGCCAAACATCCTGGCTCATAATTTAATGGCACAACCTGAATTGAAGTCCCATCACTCTTCATGACTCTAAGACAGGAGTTGTTGAAGTCAGAAAGAATAAGAATTTCCCCTGGAAGGCATACAATACCATTTAACCATAGTGCATTATTCTCACCACTTGGTGGTGACTTGAAACTATGCAAGTAAGTTAATTCTATACTGTATTTCCTATGGAACATTTGAGCGTATAGATTCGATTCGCTACGCGTGCTTTGTTGATCTATTGGGTTTGATGTTTGGGTAGATACTGTTTGGGATCTAATTAACGGTACCTTCTTTTTCTTCGATTTTTTCTTCTTTTTTATCGGCTTTTCAATATCCTGTTGTGTCAACACTTGGTTGGCTGTACACATGTTGCTTTTTGTAGCGATTTGATCGATCATTATCTCTTCAGTACGATGAATGGAGTTATCTTGGCGATAAGTTTTCAACTGAAGGCCAAGCTGATTATTTTGCTCTTCATCTGGAATCCTGCTCGCACAAGGTAATTTCTCTTCATCTATGTTTTGTTTCGACTTTGTTCCATTAGACTTTGTAAACAGCTCTTCAAACTCCCTTCTAGCATTTGTTTGTAGAGAAAGGCTTCGTGCAGATAAGATGTCGGTAGATTTCTCGCTGACTTTTACGAACAGTTCGTTATTTTCTAGAAGCTTTACTAGTACTTCTGGCTTTTCCAAAATCGTTATCTCATCAAACTTAGCAGAGGTGCTTATTTTTTCTATACCTGCACGTAACTCGTCTGTCTGATTCTGTACCATAAAAACACATCGAAATATGTCACTGGTATGTCCAACACTTACAAAAGTTTTTAGTGCATTGTGATACTTCTCTGCATAACATATGTCGTTTTCCAACACCTGTTCGACTTTTTCACCTCCCGTGTCCTCGTTTTTAGTTTCACCAGATATAATCTCGTTGCAGTGTGCCATTTGGCGATCAATTCTTGCAACAAGTTTATCGCGCATGCTCTTCAATTCAGAAACAATATCAGCAGCTTTCTGTCTCGAAAAATTTAAATTTTCATCATACTTCGATAGCATACCTTTTGCAAAGGTGCTGACTTTTTTCAAGTCGTTTTTTATTTCATCGGTTACTTTGTTTTCAATCAAAACCCTTCCAGACAGTTCAATGTCAACGACATTAATGCATAATTTATGTGTTAATACGCATCTGCTACAAAATAACAGCTTATGGGAGCCACAATAGAACTCCGTCGGCTTTTCCGGATGGGCCTCACAAGTTTGATTCTTCAGTAAACTTTTTTCATCCAAAGACGAGGTAGACGGCCCATACAATTCGTCTTTATCAAGCAATGTATGGGTTCTCGTGACTTTACTGTTTCTATGTACTTCCGCACATTCTTTGCAATATTGTTCTTGGCACGGTAAACACGTTTTCACCGCCTGAATAGTTTTCCCGCGGCATTTGCATGGTTCACATTGTCTTTCTCTATCCATCTTGTTTTAAAACCGTCTGCCAGACGTTAAGCCAGACGTGAATCACTTACTTATAAAAATAAACTCCTTTAACTCAAACAAAAATATTTATTTTATCTAAGATATGATTGTTATATCTTTAATAGAAATAACGAACAATTTAACCATGTTTTACATTTTAGACTGAAAGGAATTCAAAAGTGTTATCTTATACATAAAGGTAATCAGTTACTGAAGTAGGGACATGCGCATTGAAATCGTTATCAGAAATTGTAGGTTAACAAGTCTTCAGATAAAATTACCGACATGTTTAAATGACATTGGCGATTAATAAAAAATTTGACAAAAATATTTCACGATTTTAAATTGGATCTTGACATTTATCTTACAGTGGAATTAGAATTTGTTCCATGTCAGTTGTGAGACTTTGTGAGCCTTGCAAATGTCGCGAGATTCAATCTCGTGCATTAAAATACTGTGTTAATTGCGAGGAACCTTATTGTAAAGACTGTGCAGAGGTACATAAAAACAGCAAAGCTACGAAAACGCATACACTGCTGGACGAAGATGGCAGCGACGGACCATCCTCTTTTGGCGCATGCGTCGAAAAGATCCAAACATGCCAATCTCACCCAGAAAAAACAACAGAGTACTTTTGTGGAGAACATCAGACGTTATTCTGCAGCAGGTGTTTGTTGCACAGCCACAAACAATGCAAGACCGTCGTAGAAATAGATTACGCTGGAAAACATTTCGTTCATAATAAATTCACCGAAACAGTTGAAACAGCCTTACGTTCGACGATTTCCTTAGCTAAAACAACTCTAGCTAGGTATGAAGAACAACGTCTTTTATCGGAAAAAAACTCAAAGAAAACTATCGATGATATAAAACTGATCCGAAATAAAATTATTGTTTCATTCGATAAACAAATAGACATTTGCAATGAATATTTATCACCTGGGATTCAAGATAATAACTACATACAGTTGTTGAAAACAGACCTTTTAACAGTTGAAACATGTTATAAGTTACTTGAAGCATGCATTGACGCAGAAAATCCGGCCGATGTTTTTCGGTGTGTGTTGCTTTTACTTAAACAATTAGACGAACTCTGTGAAAACATAGAAAAGTCGGGACAGCATGACAGCAACAATGTCGAAGTCGCGATGATGCGGAAATCGGAACTGTTTGAACAACTGACAAAAGCGGATATACCGTTGGTCAAAATAGCGCGCAAGGTAAACAAAATCACATACCAGGAAGCTGGTTTGGCCCCACAAGCATCCGTGAGGGAACAATTTGCAGAGCAAATCACTCAGTGCTGTGGAGCAGGATGTATTGAAAATTCAACGAATCGAAGAAGTAGAAGCGAGAGTTCCCGTAAAGACTTTAAATTATCGAGCAATGACGCCGATATTGAACATGTAGCACCCTCTGTACATCCAACAGTAGAATCTTTAATCGCCACACCAAGACCAAGGCCAAGGCTTAGTCGCAGCGTGGTAAAACGTAAACCTACCAACCAAAATCAAAATCCACAGTAACTAGACCGACAGAAGCGGTGCACAACGTCTCCGAATTTATTGACGAAAGTTGGATTTCATAGGAACAGAGCAGCCACTAAAGCGGAAGAGGACTTTCTAATAAGTTGTGAAAACTGTTCAAGTGACTTCAGTGGTCATCATTGCACTATTAACGATAAAACAGAAAACTATTAAACTGTCTCCTATCGCTTCAATAAAACTTTGAACAAATATATGTTAATAATATATCTTATGTTAAAAAGTAGTAAAAGAATAGTAATGTAATCAAAAACAGCTAGATCTAAAAATCCCATTAAATTCTATTATCATCCAAACAGAAACACCAAATTTAATGCCCACGTGAGAAATATAAAACTGACAATAATATTTCAGGTTAATTCGTCTTACAAATATATACACTGAAAGTTATTTTAAAATTGTGTTTGACCTTGAAAATAAAAGGCAGTGTTAAGGTGGTATCCTTTGTCACAATATACTGTTAAAGAGGGGAGGAGTGTGGTTTCCTATTTCATAAAATTTCATGTTATTTAGTAATTATAAATCTTTTTATTACTTCAGATATCAATAATAGGGCATATAAATGTTACAGGTCAATCAGGAATTATAAAAAATTTAAAATATGAAACAATTTCTCTCACTGAGTGTAGCCTTATTGCCGGGAGTCCAAACTTCCAAATTATCCACCATAGTATTAAACTACAGTCACCGGAAGGTTGTCTATATCAAGGTTAACAATGTCTTAGAGTTTAGTTCAATAAAGTTTACTAGAACAATAGTTATAAACAATGCAAACATGAATGTCAAATTTTCCTTTTTGTAGTCACTGGGAGAAACATGTTTTGCTATTGTTCTAGTAAAGTTTATTGAACCAAACTCTAAGACATTGTTAACCTTGATATAGACAACCTTCCCGTGACTGTAGTTTAATACTATGGTGGACAATTTGGAAGTTTGGACTCCCGGCAATAAGGCTACACTTAGTGAGAGAAATTGTTTCATATTTCTATTTTTTTACAATTCCTGATTGACCTGTAACATTTATATGCCCTATAATTGATATCTGAAGTAATAAAAAGATTTATAATTACTAAATAACATGAAATTTTATGAAATAGGAAACAACACTCCTCCCCTCTTTAACAGTATATTGTGACAAATGATATCACCTTAATTTCTTTACATTATTTGTAAAAATCGTCTCTAAATTCAAAATGAAATGTCACCAACATGATATTCTGCACCGCTCAATATGCTACAGTTGATCATTATGCTTACCTGTTTGTTATCACGTTGGTGGCAGGGATTCAATTGAGTTTACGAAGGTTTGTAGAGAAATATTGTCAAAGATTCTAAAAGCTTGATCTGTTTCTTTTGTCCCTGTCGTGATCTTGCTGATTTGGCTCCAGCAGCTCTGGTCTCAGTAAGGTCATTGAGTACCATTATTTAAGTTTGGCAATTTATATATTTATATGTTTGTGTCGGTTTGTGTGAAACCTGTCAAGTTAATGGGTTGGTTGGAGTTATTTCACCAAGACAACATTTACTTGTTTGTTAATATAAGAACCTATTGGGTTATGTGTGAAGTTTGTACACCATAGAACCTGGTTTAAACCCCCTGTGGCAATTTGTTTTAGTACAGACCGTTCTAACATAATATGGTCAAATATTAAATTGAGAAGAGCACGATGGCAGAAATCTTGGATTGGCTACAATTCATTAATTTAGAAAGGTACAAACTGAATCTAAACAGTACGGCGATAGCGCCTAGCCACATATATTTGAGCACGCTACCAATTGAGCAAGCCGGTAGAGCTGCAATCATACGCGGATAACCATGATAAACGTTCATATACATTCATTGTGAAACAGTATATAAAAATCGTTTAGTTTTGCACAACTTTCCTCTTGAAAAGCCATATTAAATTACTCTATCCATCTGCATCTGTAGATTTCTGTTAATTCTAACGTCTGTTGTCCACTTTGGTGTTCCGAGTGTGATTTATGACTTTGAAACTGATCATTGTAATACCAAGCTCTCTTTTCCTCTCTACTTTTCGGCTGTGTGGGGAGGCTGTGTCTGCTGGATGTGACATTCCTGATATGCATATTTCACTTTTTATTACATAGAAGCGAGGGTAAGAGCTAGAGAATAAGATGTTCCAAGATTTATGGCTCTTATGATGGCAGATAAAAGTCTATTTTATTGCCTTGAGAACTTGTTTTGGCAAGTGTGAGGTTGGTGCACCCTAGAACCTGGTTTAATCCCCCCCCCCCATTTTGCCACTGACCGTTCCAAGGCGGTTACCCCAAGGTTTCCCATTTTGGTGTCTCATTTGAATTTGACAAACTCATAAGCACGTGCTCTCTTTTCTTCTCTTCTTTTTCGCTGCGTGGGGAGGCTGTGTTTTGTGGGTTTGGCGATTCCTGATATGCAAAATTCATTTTTTGATTTATGTAATGATTAATAATGAATTTTAATTTAGTTTAAAATTAAAAAGACAACAAATAGAAACTACATTTTACTGATGTTTTAAGTTTTAAAAAAAAGCCTGGGAAAAGTTGGGAAAGATTTATTTTAAGCATAAAATATCTTTGACTATAGGCAATAGGCATTAAAACAGTTTACATGTATTCATTGTTAGCAATAATACCAGGTCACAAAGATCAAATGGTATGGAAACAACATAAAAATATTGTCATATCGTCTGTCTTCTCAAAATGAGTTTTTAACGTTTGTCTCATCTTTTCGCGTTTCTTGTTTGCGATGTATATTTAAAACATGAATTCGTGAGCTCTTGTAGCCAGTGATAAAAAGTTTTTCTTTAAGTTCGTCAAAAGAAGCGTGCTTGGCACCATGCATGCAAAATTTGTGAAGTTTGCAGATAAAAACGCCACTTGGTGAAAGGACTTGAACTTCTCCTGTATACCGTATGATAAATATATAGCCGTACGAATCTGTAACTACACAGTTTGCTTGACTCACATCGTATTTGAACAGGCGACTACCTTCCTTTGTGAAACAAGTTAGTTCGTCCATGACTTCACAACATTTTATAATATTGTAATTATCCGGCTCTCCTGGTATCAGTTGGGTTGCTATTTTGAAACCGTCATATAAACCGTATGTATAGAAAACTTCACAAGCTTTCACTTCTGTTGATACGACTTCCATGTGCCAGTCCCCGTCGCCGTCTTTAGAAGACACCAGTAGCCGCTTGTTGTCAATCTCCATCACGCATTTTGGATGATATAATGTTTGCAGGTAAAGACCACCAGAAAGTCGACCATTCGAAATCCTCTTAAATAATATTTGTTTCGTTTTCATGAGACATATAGCTAAAAAATTGTTTTCATAGACGAGGGATAAACACCCTGGTTCGTGTTCCAATGGTTCTTTCTGAATCAATTCTCCATTACCTTCGATTACTGTTAGACAGGTATTGTTGAAATCAGAAAGAACAAGTATTTCACCAGGAAGACATACAATACCCCCAAACCAAATCACATCACCTTTTGGTGCATCGAAACTGTACAGATAATTTTATTCTATACTGTATCGTTTTTCGGATACAGTCGATTCTCTTCGTGTATTCAGCGGAGTTACAGTGTTCATTGTTTGTGTAGAAACTGTTTTTTGACCGAATAACTTTCATTTCCATCTTCCCATCCTTACTTTTTATTGACCTTTCAAAATCCTGTTTTGCCAAGTTTTGATAAGCTGTACAATTCTTGCTTTTTGTAGCGATCTGACCTACTTTCATACAGTCAGTGTCATTTAAGATTACTTTTTCTTGTTGAAACAGTTTTCATTTGCCGGCTTAGCTGATTATTTTGTTCGTCATCTGGATTCCTGCTTTCACAAGACATTTTTTCTTCATTTATATTCATGCTTTGTTTCTACTGAGTTCCATTAGACTTTGTTTTCGTCATACTTCGATAGCATACCTTTAGCAAAGGTGCTGACTTTCTCCAAGTCGTTTTCTATTTCTTTGTAACTTTGTTTTCAATCAAAACTCTCCCAGACAGTTCTATGTCATTGACATCAAGACATAATTTATGTGTAAATACGCATCTACTACAAAATAACAGCTTATGGGAGCCACAATAGAACTCCATCGTTTTTCCGGATAAGTCTCACAAGTCAGATGTTTCAATAAACTTATCACATCCAAAGACGATGTGGACGGCCCATAGATTTTGTCTATATCAAGCAATGTGTGGGTTCTCGTGACTTTACTGTTTTTATGTACTTCTACACAATCTTTGCAATATTGTTCCTGGCACGGCAAACACAATTTTACCGCTTGAATATTTAATCCACGACATTTGCATGGCTCACATAGTTTTACTCTATCCATCTTAATTTAAAACTGTCTGCCAAACATGAAACAATCACATACCAGTACATATAACATCCCTGCCGTTTACATATACACTCATTTTGTCTCTGCCATAAATATAAATTTATTATTATAAACCTGTAGTGCTTTAAAGAAAAAGTGGGCAGTAATATGCTATTCCATTTCTGCCCATGAACAGGCTCAATCAAACAGAGCCTGAAATGTTTTCATATTTATCGTGTTCGGTGGCTTTCAAACTTCCCTTGTTATCTATATAAAATGAATATAGTTCAGTAACAAAATTTTAAATTGAAACTTCGCAAGTGTTATCTCATACCTATGGATACATATCAGTTTAGTGATTACTTTACAGCAAAGTGATAAAATATAAAGATAACGTCAACCCTTTGTGACAAATATACCTACTTACTGGCCTATTCATAAAGGATTCTCGGATCGGTAATCAAACCAGTTAAATATGCATTACATTAAAAACCTCTTTCAGAGAACACAGCCTCATAAAGTCAAACGAATAGGACATGAGACAAATAAATCGTATCAACTCGGCGATCTTCGGCAAGCTTCGAATATACGCGTATAATCACCGAAGCGTGATCTGAGTGGAGACAAATGAAAATACTGTGGTATCATTATATTTAGCGATGGCTTAATTTCGCGTATTTCGCGCTCGGGCCAGTGCGCGAATTTAAAACCCCAGCTCAAATTCAACCATCTAGTTCCACATCTATACGTATCCGAAACGTGCTTATGTCCGAATATACCTACACTTCGTATTTAGTTGCCCGTATCGCTAAGTGATATAAATTTGAGGTATTTAATATTTAATATGTTAAAGGAAATAAAATAAGTTATTATTGTAAAATTTCTTTTGAAATATTTTAAATGTTACTTCAAAATTGTAACTACAATTTAGTCCGGGCATTTAGGTCAGGTCAGTGACGTTTTAGAAAACAGTATCGTTGTCGTCTCATTTTGTTTATTTTGACACGTATTTTTGTTATCTACTGGTAACATGTTTGTTTCCATTTGACAATTCTGACAATTTCGAGACGTTCTTGTTTCTTGTGACAATTTGTGAAGTATTAAGACCATTTAGAATATTTCTTTACGTAAGGCAGTCGAGTGTTTTGATAGAGTGTAGTCGGAAGCAATAGCGTTTGAATGTTTTTGAGAAGTTCAATTTTAATTTACAACCCTCTGTTTTGAGTAATTGTTTTACAATCAATTGACACTTCGGAAATAAAACGGGTACGCAATTTAACATGCCTATTATGTTATGAATGGTCCAGAAATATGGATCAAACGGGTCCCGTGTCAGTTAGCGCCCACGAATAAACAGCGGTTCGATAATTTACTAACAAAGGAAGTGGTAATTGACCCCTGCCAACTGACACATGATTAGCTCGCATGTTCGAATAAACAATAGGTGTTGATAACGGATCAGTCAAATATCGGTTGTAATATAATAATTTATCTCTTTTTTTTTGAAAAATTGGATTTGCGCGAATTTACGTCCGCGCGAAACAGTCATTTTCGGCGATTGCGCGAAATTTCGTGCCAGCGAAATTAAATGATACCACAGTAGCTAGCAGGTCAACGAACGCAACGGAATGCTGTTCGGAATTTGCATTTCCCCGACGAGGTTCCAGCAGGTGATTGGGTGTTGCACTGGAAATATGATACTTGAGATATAACCATATTAATATTTATTTAGAAGATTATATAATTTTCTGGACAAAAATACGTTGGAAGTCATATATGTCAGTTTGAAAAACTTTCTAACGGTTATCAGACAAAAACAAACTGACTTACAATAAAACAATCCGGATGCAAGTTTTTCAAAGCCAAAGTATCCTTTTAGAACATGTAGTGTCCAATGTGGTAATTTTAACAGATCATGCATAATTGAAAGCAGTGAATGACAATACTTAAGTCCGTTTAAGACACTAGGAAATTTTGGAGTTTTGCAGGATACTTACCACTGCCGGTTCATTAACAATTTTGTACATTCGTCAATCCAATCAATGATAATCTTATCGGCCAAGGATAAGCAAGAAGAATGAACCAGAACAGAAACCAGAGTCAAATTTGAAATTGATTTTCTTATTAACTCATAACACCGTGAGATCGGGTTTTATTTCTTTTAATCTTTCACCGTGGATTCGAGAATAGAATTGCGATACAACTGAAATATATTAAACAATATATTTTCATAATTTGCCTGTCAGTTACAACAATCACAAAACTGGCGATAATCTGACAAGTTTTAGCTTTCCAAAAAGCTAGTCGGTCATTAGCACAACCTTTTAAGAAGACGGCACAAAAGTTTTTAAGCCACTTGAAATTAAAACGCTTTATATTTATTGGATGTCATACAAAAATGTTAGTTTATTTATAGGTATTTCTTCTTGAGATGTGTTTAAGCAGGTGATAAAACTAACCCTGTTTGTACAAACAAAATAATTCAGCTGTAGGTAAACCGATATTGAAAAGTTTATCAAACACTATTTTGTGTCACAAAGTGTAAGAAAGCAACGATAATCAAGCTGTAAATATATACCAAACGCTTCAGAATATGTTAAAAAAAGCAAAGTTTTTCACTGCCACAGAGTGGGAGAGAAAAATGTTCACACAGTCTGACCGGGACTCACTGGTATGATAACATTGCTCTTTGTGATCTAGAAAAATTTCGTTAGAATGTTGGTATTTACTTCCAATATCAAATGACTTCCAATAACAACCAAACGCGTTAATTTCAAATTTGCCTAAAGTATGAACTTCAGCGCCGTCTTTGTTGGTTAAAAGGTTATGCTAATGACCGACTAGCTTTTTGGAAAGCATAATTTTGTTTTGTCTATTATTGACAGTTTCATGACTCGATTTGAGACTTCCGCAAAAATATGTGTTTTCGCATGTTCCAAAGATTATTTTGTAGATTCAAAACCAAATTAAAACTTTGGAAAGCTAAAACTTGTATTGCCTATGATTGTCAGTTTTATGACCCAATTAAAGATTCCTGCAAAAATGCGTGTTCTGGTGTTCGAATGATATTTTTTTACATTCAAAACCTTATAAAACTTTAGTAACCAGTTGAGTGGCAAAATGCAAGATAACAGTTTAGAAAACTAATCAAAGTAACGACAAATGTAATCCATATCGAGCTAGCTTAACATGCAAAACGTTCCCCGGGATACCCCTGTCCCCGAGTTTCACAAAATGCTGAAGAAGTTCGTAGATAAGAAAACGAAGCAAAATAATTAGCTAATCTCTGTTCAGTGCTCTCTACACATTCCAGTTGCTAATAGAGTCATAAGCTGTACACCTTTTGTTTATCATACACAGTATACATTTACTAGACAAAATCCATGTATATGTGTATTGTTCTTCGTCGGAAATATCTTTATGAGTAATAAGCCTAGCTGATCAGAAACTGGAGAGACTTAAGACTCCAGATATAACGTCGTTTAACAGCCAATAAGAGGCCTCTAGGTTTTCATAGATAACGACTGAGTTAGAGTTTATCCGTAAATAACGGCTTAGTAAGAGTCTACTTTTCTAAATTATCCGTTCCGTCTGGTCCATGAACGTCGCTTTACATCACTGTTAACCGGTGTTCAGGTAGAAAGCTCAAGTTTGGTCCATTATAATATGTCGGTCATCAGGATGACCGACAATAATATTACGTAAACACAAATCTATTAGCTTTAAGCTATATCATTTTAGTTTTTTATTCTTATTATTTCTGTTTAGACTGATACTTACATAATGAAAGCTTCTTGTTTCATTGATTCACTGAACCGAAGATATTTATATATAATAACAGGCAATCAATTAAATTCAAACAGAAGATCTTCGAATTAAAGGGATCTCTAAGGGATTCGTGTTTGTGGAAGTAAGATACATTAAGGTGAGACATACTGATCCAAATATATAAATAAGGCAGTCTGAAGGATAGCAATATCCCCCGAAGTAAACATTTGTTGAATATTTCTATGAAAAAAATTACGCGCTGGGCCCATCATTAATTAATATGATAGTTTTGCTTGCTGAAACCTTTGAGCTCCACGTGTGACCTTGACCTTCTGCTGGCCAGATTGGAACATTGATAGTGCAAACTGTCTTGATGGGGTGGACATTTGTTCAAAGATTAATGAAATTCCTTTCAGGAGTTTAGAAGTTATGAAGCGTACACAAAATTCATGGTTCAAAACTTTGAACACCACTGGTTACCTTGGCCTTGAGTGACCAGGTAGAAACATGGGTTCTGCACATCATCTTGATGGGTTGAACACTTGACCAAATTTTTATGAAATTCCTTCCAAGGGGTTAAGAAGTTATGGTGCGGACATGAAATACGTGGTTCAAACCTTTAAACTCCATTGGTGACCTTGAGCAGAGCCGGCTAGGTTGGAACGTGTTCTTCACTTCGGGTTACACTTTATCAAAGTCTTGTGAAATGCCTTCCAGGGGTTTAAAAGTTATAGAGAGAACAACAATAGACTGTCGAAGACGGGTGCTGCTCCCAGAATGGGTACTTTGTAACAAAACGGTTAGTTGTATAACTACTAAGGTAAAATTTGAAAATGGTGTAGTGCTATAAAATCAGACATATTGAAACCTGCGCGTAACAATATGGTGACCATTTCTTGAAATAATTAAAAATACGACTTCAAAAAACAAAGTTATTAATACTGACACGATGTTGCTTCAAGGTCAAGCTGTGACCTTGACCTTCATGATAGCGACCAAAATGTTGCGTGTGACATGTCGTCTCATTATGGTGATCATTTCTGTGAAATAATTTAAAAATCTGATTTCAAACAACAAAGTGATGGGCTGGAAACGACCTTGCAACAAAGTCATGCTGTGACCTTAACCTTCAAGGTAGCAACTAAAATGTTGCGCGCGATATATACTCCAAGTGGTGATTATTTCTGTGAAATAATTTTAAAACCCGACTTCAAATAAAAAGTTATGGCCCCGGACACAAATGCGGTACGTACATACGGACGGACTACCCATTGACTATATGCTTCCCAGAATTTCTTCAGGGAGCATAAAAATACATGATTTAAACAAGGGGTTTCTGCACATCGTCTTGATGGGGTGAACATTTGACCAAAGTTTTATGAAATATTTCCGAATGCTGAGAAGTTAATTACTGGGGTTTTATGGAGCGGACATGAAATCTTCACACATGCACTGAAGAACAGACACACGAAGACCATTACTTTAGGCGGCGGCGGGATGACCCATATTCGGACTTGAGCTAGAAATCATCTTAATTACATGGATTAAGGGCTCGCCACACTCCTCCCAATCCTATTCATCGATAAAAAGATAATTATCAAAACCTCAATAATGGCATAATGCCGTTCAATGAACTTTGCACAAATGAATGTTACTAATGAATCTTGATTTTGCATACAGTAAGACACGTTAGAATAGTAAAGAAAACAAGGTAGACCTTAACATTCCTTAAAATTCTATTTACATAAATTTACAAAAACTAAGCGATACAAAACATAATTTTAAATTCCCACATGAGGGCAATGTTACTGACAAGAAAATGTGGTGTACTTCGTTAAACACTTTCAACTACTAAGAGAAACCAGTGTTTGTCATCCGTTTACGCTACCAGGAAGCGACCAGAAAATTGAAGGTTAAAAACACTTTTACTTATATCTCGTAAAGTTCACATATGTAAGTCAGGAGGATACAATAAATTGTGGTCAGTATCATATTACTCATGTTGGCATTTAAAATGATGTTTTGTGTTGTTTAGTTTTTGTGAATTTATGTAAATAGAAGTTGAGGGAATTTTTAGATCTTGCTTTTTTTTCTTTACTGTTCTAACGTGTCTTACCATCTGCAAAATAAAGATACGTTTATAACATACTTTGTGCAAATTTTCATTCAACGGAATTTTGCCATTATTGAGATTTTGATAATTTTCTTTTTTATCGATGAATAGGATTTGGAGGAGTGTGGCGAGCCCTTAACAATAGATCAAGTATTTAGTGTACAATTTCTTCTTGTAGAACAAGCAATCATTACTAAAGATGTGTGATTTTGCTAATACGAAATTTTATAGTATAGTCAAATTTATTTATTAAACAATGTTCTTCAGTAACTTGGCATGCTATTGTTGTGATGATGATGAATCTTCTATAAGGAACTTCTATAAATATCATGAGTCAAACATTGATACTGATTATTGCACAAGCTTGCAGTTTTGTTTCAAGAGTTGATACTTAGCCAGCAATATAGTAATTTGCACGGTTGTAAGAGATATTTGAGGTGAACTTATGGCCGAAAATTCAGGGCTATTGACCGCCGGAAACCGGCTAAACCGGCAGCCAAACCCTTGTTAAAATAGAATATAATTAGAATAAAATGACTACATTATGCCATATGAACGTGCCTTTGCGAAAATCCAATAACGATCAAATTTGCACGGTTGTTAGAGACATTTGAGTTGAGCTTATGGCCGAAATTTCAGGGCTCTTGACAGCCGGCAACTGGCTAAACCGGCAGCCAAACCCTGTTAAAATATAATATAATTAGAATAAAATGACTACATTATGCCATATGAACGTGCCATTGCAAAAATCCAATAACGGTCAAATTTGCACGGTTGTTAGAGATATTTGAGGTGAGCTTATGGCCGAAATTTCAGGGCTCTTGACCGCCGGCAACCGGCTTAACCGGCAACTTTGAACGAACTTTGAACCTGGATTCAAGGAAAACTGTTGTGCAGTAAGCCGAACAAACTGGCGGACAGTGTTCCTTGGATGGTTGGCAACCTAAAACCAATATCTTTGAAATGTTCATGGTTTGCAGAGATCTTTGAGGTGAGCTTTTGCAGAAATTACATGGTTTTTAGAGATCTCTCAGGTGAGCTTATTGCCGAAATTTCGGAGCTCTAGACCGTCGGGTAGGCAGTAGTCGGGGTGTAATACAATATACGATATCGCGAAAACTGATGATTTTATGCAGTTTTCCCTAATAACGTGCACTTTGAATTTACCCATGATTTTTGGAACATGAGTTTAATAATCAAAACAGCAACATCGACGACGATAAGGAAGACAACAAGGACGAATTATATTAAAAATATTATTAATTATAATAATAATGAAAATTTTAAAGAATTTTAAAAAAGGATGCAAACCGGCTGAGTTTCGAACCCGGGGCCCGCGTGTGACGGCAGAGCACGCTAACCACTGGGCTACGGGAACATATTTTTTTCGATCTTTATAGGGTTTATAAACTCGCATTGAAAAGACAGGTAATCCATACTAAAGTATCGATGTATTATAGCGTACTGAAAGACCTCCGAATTCTTGGGTTCCAGCAAGTTTCGAGACGTCAACTTCTGGGCTTAAGCTCAGCTGGACCTTCTCTATGAAAGATACGTAAGCTTTGACCATAAAGATATATGTATCGCTTACCCAATATATATGCATTTAAGGTTGTTTGCTATGAAAACGTTTTGCATACGTATGCTGTAGAACCAACTTTGAACCTGGATTCAAGGAAAACTGTTGTGCAGTAAGCCGAACAAACTGGCGGACCGTGTTCCTTGGATGGTTGGCAACCTAAAACCATGCTTTGTTGCAGCTACTGCATTTAAATGGAGCTTGATACTGTCGGTTTTCAATCGGCATTTTACACGGCAATTAAAGCACGAATTTATTAGCAAACACGAATAAACGTGTTGTTGCAATTGTCCAATATCTTTGAAAATTTCACGGTTTTTAGAGATCTCTCAGGTGAGCTTATGGCCGAAATTTCAGAGCTCTAGACCGTCGGAAAGGTGTAAAACACTAAAAAAAAACATAGCGTAAAAATTTCTAAGTGCGAAATCGTTATACAGTCGCTTGTCAGTGCTCATACTTCAAACCCAGATTCAATCGCCATTTAAATGCAATAACCCGAAAACACTATTGGCTCATGTGCCACTGATGGTGGGCGACCTCAAACCACTGTTGGTTCGTGCAACTGCATTTAAATATAGCTTGTATCTGTCGGTTTTCACTGGTCATTTTACAGGGCAATTAAGCCACGAATTTATGAACAAACACGAATAGACGTATACTGGCAATTGTCCAATATCTTTGAAATGTTCATGGTTTTTAGATATCTTTGAGGTGAGCTTATTGCCGAAATTTCAGAGCTCTAGACCGTCGGGTAGGTAGTAGTCGGGGTGTAATACAATATATGATATCGCAAAAACTGATGATTTTAGGCAGTTTTCCCTTAATAACGTGCACTTTGAATTTACCCATGATTTTTGGAACATGAGTTTAATAATCAAAACAGCAACACCGACGACGATAAGGAAGACAACAAGGACGAATTATATTTAAAATATAATTAATTATAATAATAATGAAAATTTTTAAAAATTAAAAAAAAGGATGCACCGGCTGAGTTTCTAACCCGGGGCCGCCGTGTGACAGCCGAGCACGCTAACAACTAGGCTACGTGAACATGTTATCTGCCGTGGATCTTAATATTGTTCATAAACTCGCATTGAAAAGGCAGGTAATCCATACTAAAGTATCGATGTATTATAGCGTACTGAAAGACCTCCGAATTCTTGGGTTCCAGCAAGTTGGGAGACGTCAACTTCTGGGCTTAAGCTCAACTGGACCTTCTCTATGAAAGATACGTAAGCTTTGACCATAAAGATATATGTATCGCTTACCCAATATATTTGCATTTAAGGTTGTTTGCTATGAAAACGTTTTGCATAAGTATGCTGTAGAACCAACTTTGAACCTGGATTCAAGGAAAACTGCTGCGCAGTAAGCCGAGCAAACCGGCGGACCGTGTTCCCTGGATGGTTGGCACCCTAAAACCATGCTTTGTTGCAGCTACTGCATTTAAATGGAGCTTGAATCTGTCGGTTTTCAATCGGCATTTTACAAGGCAATTAAAGCACGAATTTATAAGCAAACACGAATAAACGTGTTGTTGCAATTGTCCAATATCTTTGAAAATTTTACGGTTTTTAGAGATCTCTCAGGTGAGCTTATGGCCGAAATTTCAGAGCTCTAGACCGTCGGGAAGGTGTAAAACACTAAAAAAACATAGCGTAAAAATTTCTAAGTGCGAAATCGTTATACAGTCGCTTGTCAGTGCTCATACTTCAAACCCAGATTCAATCGCCATTTAAATGTAATAACCCGAAAACACTATTGGCTCATGTGCCACTGATGGTGGGCGACATCAAACCACTGTTGGTTCGAGCAACTGCATTTAAATATTGTTAGGCTGTAACACTATCCTAAATGTAAGCATCCAATGCATGTTCAAAATAATCGAATGTTCGTTATTTACAACGTATGTTTTTAAATTAATTCATTTGACCGTTACCTTAGCTTCATTCCTGTTAACATTATTAATCCTTAGCAACTTAACAGAACTAGAAATTCATCAATATTTCGTCTGCATCTTGGTTCTTTTTATAACGTCCGCCATTTTGTATGTTACATGTAGCACGATTCCGCGAAATCCTACTTTCGTTTTTGACGTCATCAGTGTTATTACTATAAATAGGCCGAATTTTGTATATAAACAAGTCAGTTTGGAAATTGATCTTGACCAGAAGAGTTAGATACGGGTTCAAGAAAAGATTCGTAGAGAAAGTTATAATGTTGGTCGAAAAGATGCAGGTTTTTATTTTGAAATGAACTATATTATAGTCTGTTTTTGTATAGCCTGTTTCAAGAAATTAATTGGATTCTAAAAATAAATGACCTGAACTTGTAATAGAAATTCTTATACTATTATATGAACCCTTCCCGTCCTAACAAAATGGTGTCAGAACTGATGATAATAGTAAAGAATTGATATTGATATATAGATATTTTATATAAATCTACAATTTTATTAAGAAAAATATTCTTTTTATAGAATTTTTAGTGTGAAAATTCAAGGAGAGCCTTGTTTAGCAGGGACTAAGAATTTTTACACAATAGATTTAATTAAACAAGATATAGATATTGCTTAATATAATTTATTGAAATAGTATAAACAATTAATTTCAAAAAGTTGTTCTGTCTCCAAGATCCCAGTGCTAAAATAGAAAAGTGAATAGGTAATTGCTAAATGTTAATACTTATAGAATCCTGTAAAAATGGAAGACCATAGTTATTCAAATATGGAAAAAAGAAGTGCTGATAATATTAGAAATGATTTTATGGTACCTGATAGTTTACCTGTAGATTGTACATTATCTACTATTTCCAAAGAAATGAGTTCTTTATCCAGTACTTTGAAAAATTTTCATGATAAGATGCAACAAAGAATGGACTCTTTTGAGTCAGACATACATAATATCCGTTCCAGAATTTCAGAGATTAGAAATCCAGATCCAGAAGTTGTTTTTAACTTTAGGGGAAATGATTTTAGGGGTCAACTCAGTGATACTCAAACACAAAATTTGCCAAGACATAATTCTTCATGGCCAAATATGGTAACAAACAGTAATATAAACACAAATCAAAATATGACTGATGATTTCCACACACATTCATCTTTTAATTTAAAGATGAAGCCACAAACATATGATGGAACAACAGACATATGTGAGTATTTAACTCAATTGAATCTCATTGCAGAAATAAATAATTGGCATTACAGTGCAAAATCACTGTACTTAGCCAGCAGTTTGTCAGGAAATGCTAGGTCACTGTTAAGTGAACTGACTGAAACACAGAAAAGAGATTTCTCAAGCTTAGTAGATTTGCTTAAAGCCAGATTTGGAACAAAGAACAAAGCTGAAATATTTAGGTCTCAATTGACGTCTCTTTCAAGAAAAAAAATCAGTCAATATCCGAATTAGCACAACAGGTGAAAAAGCTTACAAGACAGGCATATCCAGATGCCAACTCAGAATTAATAGAAGTTTTAGCTTCAGACTGTTTCATTGATAATCTAGATGATGCTGACATTCGCTTGCGACTTCGAAAATGCTGTCCAAAATCAATAGCAGAGGCTGAGACAATAGCTGTCCGTCTTGAAACACATAAACTGGCTGACAAACAAAGATTTCAACCAGTACATGCATTCACACAGAAAAACAACAACCATTCAAAACCAACATTTACATTAGAAAATGTTATGGAAAAGATTGAGTCTCTTACACAAAAAGTAGATAAGTTAGATTCAATACAGAATAATCAGATTCAGAGAACAGGATACAACAACACAAATGGTCATAAAAGACAAAATAATAGGTCAAATGACAGAAACAGAGATAACAATAACAAATCTCACAATTACAACAACAACAACAACAGCTACAGCAGAAATCATGACACAAACAATCAAAACAGGGACAAACAAGGAAGAACTGATCATAAAAATCCACATTAAAACAATACACAACAAAATAATAGGGTGTCGGGAAACGACAACAGGTCAAGTTGGGGGACCACAACCAGACCAAGCCACAATTAAGGTCCAGCACAATTCAACTCAATAGTCTTGGGACTGAGAATGGATATTTTTGTGATGTTCTGATTAATGGAAATTTGGTTTCATGCTTATGTGATTCTGGTGCTAATGTTTCAATTGTAAACAACAAAATAATGGAAAATTGGTTGAATGAGACAAAACCTGAGATATTTCCTGTTTCAACATTGCTTTGTACTGTTACAGGGGAAAGTAAACCATTTCTGGGTAAAGCCGTTATGGATATTAATTTAGGGGGTCACACATTTAAGCATGAAATGCTGATATCTGACATAGTACAAGATGGTATTTTAGGTATAGATTTTATGAGGGCCAACAAATGTGATTTAATTATCAGTAAAAATTACATGTCTGTAAAGGGAGACAAAATTCCATGTTATATAAAAAGCAGTACTGTATCTAACTGTTGTAGAGTGGCTATATTAGAAACTGTTGTAATTGATCCAAACACTGAAGTGGTGGTACCAGCTAAAATGCTAGACCACATTGACAAAGATAAGTGTTGTGTGGTAGAAAGTTATGATGATTTTGTTGAAAAGACTGGTTTAATGGTTGCAAAAGTACTTGTTAATCCTAGCTCGGGTAAGGTTCCTGTCCGAATAGCAAACTTTACCGAGAAACCCATTAAATTATTTAAAGATACCACAACCGCAAAATTAGCATCAGTAACTGTGGTAGATAAGAAAAATGTTTGTTCTACAACGGTTAATAGTACCACAGGAATTCAAAATAACCAAAAGTTGCCAGACCATTTGTCTGATATGTTCAATAAATCAGCAGAAAATTTAGATCCTGATCAAACTGAAGAAATCTTTTTAATAAAACATCAAAATGTTTTCAGCCGGGATTCTAATGATATTGGTCATTCTAAATTGGTTAAACACAATATCGATACAGGTAATGCTAAACCTGTTAAAATATCCATACAGAATTCCTTTAGCTAAAAGAAAATTAGTGGAACAGGAAATTGTTAAAATGGAAAATGATGGTATCATTGAAAAATGTCCACAGAGCCCATGGAATTCACCAGTGGTTACTGTCATAAAACCTGATGGTTCTCTTAGGTTTTGTTGTGATTATAGAGGTTTAAATGAGTGACTGTTAAAGATTCACAGCCTTTACCAAGGATTGATGACAGCCTTGAGGCATTATCTGGTTCAAAATGGTGGTCATGCCTAGATATGAAGTCTGGTTATTGGCAAGTTGATATTGATGAGAAAGACCGTTCAAAAACTGCTTTCTCAATTCCGGGTGGCCAGCAATGGCAATGGAAACGATTAGCCTTTGGACTTTGTAATGCTCCGGCAACATTCACCCGCTTAATGCAAATGGTTTTCAATGGAATGTTGTGGAATACTGTAATTATTTACTTAGATGACATAATCTGTCATTCTCAAACTTTCTCGCAACAACTTGAGAATTTAGAGTTAGTTTTTAAACGAATAGAAGGTGCGAACCTAAAACTCAACCCTAAAAAGTGTGTTCTTTTTCAAAAAGAAGTAACCTTTCTTAGTCATGTTATCAATGAGAATGGTGTAGGTACTGATCCAAAGAAAGTTCAGTCTATTCATGACTGGCCCACCCCAAGAAATGCTAAAGAAGCCAGAAGTTTCATTTCCTTGGCTAGTTATTACAGAAACTATGTTTTTCAGTTTGCAACTATTGCTAAACCAATACATGAATTAGCAGAAAATGGTAGAAAATTCATTTGGTCAACAGAATGTGAAAATGCTTTTCAAACAATAAAACAGGCTTTGACAAAATCTCCCATTTTAGCCTTTCCAACAGAAGATGATCAGTTTATTATTGATACTGATGCCTCATTAGTTGGTCAAGGTGCAGTCTTATCACAAAAAATAGATGGTAAGGAAAAAGTAATTGGGTATTACAGTAAATGCTTCACAAAAACTGAACGCAGGTATTGCGTAACCAGACGTGAATTATTAGCAATAGTAAATGCTCTCAAACATTTCCATCACTATATTTATGGTAGACATGTAATCATAAGAAGTGATCATTCTAGTCTAAAGTGGCTGTTAAATTTCAAAAATGTAGAAGGTCAGTTAGCAAGATGGTTAACTTTTCTTAGTGCATATGATTTCACTATTGAACATAGAGCAGGTCGCTTACATTCAAATGCAGATGCACTTTCTAGGCGTCCTTGTATTGATGATAATTGCAAATACTGTGAAAGAGTGGAAACCAAAGTTCAAGTATCTTGTATACATTAACATTAAAGCCAGCAAATGTTGAAAATTGCACATCTAAGGGGAGTAACTCTGTGTCTCCTAATACAGAGTATTCTTACATGTTTATCTCCCTTGCATTTATCTTCATGACACAGTTATTTGGTGTACATTTGACAGTGTTTACTGGAATGATACTGTTTATTGTAGGACAAAAGTTTGAGTACTTTGTCAAAATGTGTTCTGATTTCATTTTAGGCATACAATCTGTAATGTTGACAAAAGATATTGGTGAAAGAAAGAATTATGTTATAACGGGGGTCAACATGCTGACAGCATTTGGCCATAACATATTCAATGTGTTACTTTCACTTATTGCAAATCACTCAGACAAAGACAGAAAAATTTCTCAAAATAGTACATTAAAAGTAGAGAGTTCTTGTCAAACAGAATATAAAGTTAATGTTATGATAAGTTCTATTAATGTACAAAGTTCTAATATACCAAGTACTAGCCATGACACAAGTCTAAATCTTGACAGAGGGAATGTTGAGGAATTTAACATATCAGAGTTACAAGATAAAGATGATACTTTGAAAATGATAAAAAACATGATTTTAAAACCCACTTGGCAAGAAATATCTAAAGAAAGTCCTGAATTGAAATATTATTGGGCACGGTTAGACTCCATGGTACTACAAAACAATATCTTATACAGGAAATGGGTAGAAAGTGATTCAGACACTTCTTTCAAGTTATTACTTGTTATCCAAAAGTCATATAGGGAATTTGTTTTAACACAATTACACAACAGTAAGAGTGCAGGACATTTAGGTATTAAGAAAACCCTTCAGAAAGTAAGAGATAGATATTACTGGTACGCATTGCGAAGTAATGTTGAAAATTGGTGCAAAACTTGTGACATTTGCAACAGTAGGAAAGGGACCCATAGAAAACCTAAGGCCCCTCTTCAAACTTACAGTGTAGGTGCTCCGAATGAGAGAATAGCTATTGATTTCATGGGTCCGTTTGTAAAGACTGAAAAGGGAAATAGATATTTAATGGTTGTAGGAGATCTTTTCAGTAAATGGACTGAGTGCTATTGTATTGAAAATCTTGAAGCGACAACTGTTGCCCAAGTTTTAGTGAATAAATATATAAGTCGATGGGGATGTCCATTAATTGCCACACAGATCAAGGAAAAACGTTTGAGTCAAAGTTATTTCTAGAAATGTGTACTCTCTTAGGCATTGAAAAGACACGTTCGTCAAGTTTTCACCCTCAAGGAAATGGTTTCATTGAAAAACAAAATTCAACAATAATAAATATGTTGTCACCTTTTGTATCCGCAAATCAGAAGGATTGGGACGAACATGTTGATCTAGTTTTGATGGCCTACAGGTCCTCAGTTCAAGCTTCTACAGGATTTACACCTTCTATGTTACACATTGGTAGTGAAATTAGGTTACCAATTGACATGATATTTGGTAGTCCTGAAATTAATAAAGATAATAATCAGTCAACATCTCAGTTTGTGATAAACTTATAAAGAACCCTTAATAATGTATACAGTATTGCTAGGAAAAATATGAACATTGCAAAGGATGTTATGAAAAAAAACTATGATGTAAAGATAAAATACCACATTTATAACGAAAATGATGCTGTTTGGTATAATAACCCAATAAGACAGAGAGGTCTTAGTCCTAAATTTCAGAGACCATGGGTTGGTCCATGTAAAGTGATAAATGATGTGTTATACAGAATAAAGCTAAGGCACCATGGAAAACCAAAAATTGTACATCACAATAAGATTAAACCTTACAGAGGAAATACTAAGCCAGATTGGTTTAAGGAGTAAATATTAAATAATAGTCTATCGTGTTGTTCTTCTTTGTTGTTGTCATAATAATTTTTTTTTCATTAAGAAAAAAATGCTTACCAAAGTATTAAAATCAAAGTTGGTTTTCTTCACTTTTTAGAGATTCAAGTGCAAGCTGTGTGATGATCTGTTTTACCCGGCAAGGAAGCCTTGCATGTCACACATAAGAGAAAAGCATAGCGTCATCAGCTACAAATGTACCAAGTGCAAGAAGATATTCAGAAGAAATGACAATCCACATAACTGTAGAGCAAGGAAAGAGGAGTACTATATGATTAATCAGACAACGGAAGCAAAGGGGAAAGAGGCAGAGAAAGATTTAGAGAGATTTTTGGCGAGAGCAGAGAAGTATATGTGTATCGATATGGAGGAGGAGATTTGTAGGAGGAAGAATACAAAGACTAAAGTATGGGGAACAAGTAAAAGGATAGAGAGCGATTTAGATTTGAGCAGCAGCAGCAGTAGCAGTAGTGAAGACAGCGAATCAGAAAGCGAGACAGAAAGTGAGATGTCAGATTTCGAGAGATTTCAGCAAGAGAAATTTAGGAATGAAATTTAATTATATAAGACGGATATGATGGAGAAAGAAGGAAGGAAAAGGGAAGAGGAAAAGAGAAAAGAGGAGGAGAGAAAACAAGAGGAAGAAAAGAGGAAAGAGGAGAAGATGAGAAAAGAGGAGGAAAAGAGGAAAGAGGAGAGCAGGCGAGAAGAGGAAAAGAGAAAAGATGAGGAGAGAAAACAAGAGGAGGAACAGAGGAAAGGAGAGGAGAGGAGGAAAGAGGAGGAAAAGAGGAAAGAGGAGAGCAGACAAGAAGAGGAGGACAGAAAAAGGAAAGAGGAGGACAGGAGACGAGAAGAGGAAAAGAGAAAAGAGGAGGAGAGAAAACTAGAGGAAGAAAAGAGGAAAGAGAATAGGAGAAAAGAGGAGGAAAATATGAAAGAGGAGGAGAGCAGACGAGAAGAGGGGAAAAGAGAAAAGAGGAGGAGAGAAAACAAGAGGAAGAAAAGAGGAAAGAGGAGAGGAGAAGAGGAAAAGATGAAAGAGGAGGAGAGAAAACATGAGGAGGAAAGGAGGAAAGAAGAGGAGAGGAGAAAAGAGGAGGAAAAGAGGAAATAGGAGAGCAGACGAGAAGAGGAAAAGAGAAAAGATGAGGAGAGAAAACAAGAGGAGGAACAGAGGAAAGGAGAGGAGAGGAGGAAAGAGGAGGAAAAGATGAAAGAGGAGAGCAGACAAGAAGGGGAGGACAGAAAAATAAAAGAGGAGGACAGGAGACGAGAAGAGGAAAAGAGAAAAGAGGAGGAGAGAAAACAAGAGGAGAAAAAGAGGAAAGAGGAGGAAAGGAGAAAGGAGGAAAAGAGAAAAGAGGAGGAGAGAAGGAAAGTGGAGAGGAAACAAGGAGATGATAGGATTCAAGAGGAAAAGAGGAATGAGGAGGCAAAGAAAGAAATAGAGAGGAAACAAGAAAAGAAGGAAGAAGAGAATAGGAAAGAGGAGAATAACGAAGAGGAGGAAAAGGGGAAAGAAGAGGAGAAGAAAGAGGAGGAGAAGGGAAAAGAAGGTGAGGAGAAGGAAAAGGAAGACAAGAGGAAAGAGGAAGAGCGGAACAAGGAAGAGGATAGGAGAAAGGAAGAGGAGAAGTTGAGAGAGGAGAAGAAAATGGAAGTAACGAAGAAAGGGAGTAAAAATGAGAAAGAGAGGAAGAACTTGAAGGAAAAGAAAGACGAAAATAATAAGAAATTAGAAGTAAAAAGGAAAGAACATACTAAAGTGGTAAGGAAGAATAATGAAAAGAAGGAGGAAGGCAAGAAAACAGTAGAAGAAGCAAGTAAAGTAAAAGATATATTAAAGGAAAAGGAGGAAGATGATGAGGAAATGAAGGAACTGGAAGAAATAAAGGTAAAAGCAGAAAGATTGATGAAAAGAAAAAGGAAGCTCTTGGCGGAGAAAGAGAATGTGGTGGTGATTGAGGAAAATGGTTTTGCATATGAAGTGAGAACAATAGTAAAGAAATTTAAAATGTTGTGAAACGGAAAACTGATTTAAAAGGAAAACTGATGTAAGAAAACAGATTTAAGGAAAACTGATAAAGAAAAATTGATATATTTACCGAGAAACCAGGACTACTCAAAAGGATGTTAATCTAAAATAAAAAAAAACAACATTTAATTAAAACTCTTATACTATAGTGTAGAAAATTATTTTGGTAACTTTAATGTGTTTATGTCACTGAAAGTTATTAATTATTAATATTATATTGTTAATACTTTATTTCTAATATGACAACATGCATATATATTATATGAATAAACAATTATTGTTGTCAAATTTGTGTATTATTTAATAAGGGACATACAGGAAAAAAAACACTCTAATATTTAAATATTATAACAGACTATAGTACAGAACTTTCTTGATTTTAATAATAAGGAATGGTAAATTGAATTAATATTGTATATATTATGTTGTAAAGGTAAATTGAATTAATGTTGAATATATTATGTTGCTAAGGTAAATTATAGGTATATATATATTTATTAGATTATTTTGAAAACTTACCATTTTGTGACTGAAGAATTGGGACAATTCTTGAAAGGCGGGGGAAGTGTTAGGCTGTAACACTATCCTAAATGTAAGCATCCAATGCATGTTCAAAATAATCGAATGTTCGTTATTTACAACGTATGTTTTTAAATTAATTCATTAGACCGTTACCTTAGCTTCATTCCTGTTAACATTATTAATCCTTAGCAACTTAATAGAACTAGAAATTCATCAATATTTCGTCTGCATCTTGGTTCTTTTTATAACGTCCGCCATTTTGTATGTTACATGTAGCACGATTCCGCGAAATCCTACTTTCGTTTTTGACGTCATCAGTGTTATTACTATAAATAGGCCGAATTTTGTATATAAACAAGTCAGTTCGGAAATTGATTTTGACCAGAAGAGTAAGATACGGGTTCAAGAAAAGATTCGTAGAGAAAGTTATAATGTTGGTCGAAAAGATGCAGGTTCTTATTTTGAAATGAACTATATTATAGTCTGTTTTTGTATAGCCTGTTTCAAGAAATTAATTGGATTCTAAAAATAAATGACCTGAACTTTTAATAGAAATTCTTATACTATTATATGAACCCTTCCCGTCCTAACAATATAGCTTCTATCTGTCGGTTTTCAATGGTCATTTTACAGGGCAATTAAGCCACGAATTTATGAACAAACACGAATAGACGTATACTGGCAATTGTCCAATATCTTTGAAATGTTCATGGTTTTCAGAGATCTTTGAGGTGAGCTTATTGCCGAAATTTCAGAGCTCTAAACCGTCGGGTAGGTAGTAGTCGGGGTGTAATACAATATACGATATCGCGAAAACTGATGATTTTAGGCAGTTTTCCCTAAATAACGTGCACTTTGAATTTACCCATGATTTTTGGAACATGAGTTGAATAATCAAAACAGCAACACCGACGACGATAAGGAAGACAACAAAGACGAATTATATTAAAAATATTATTAATTATAATAATAATGAAAATTTTAAAAAATTAAAAAAAAGGATGCACCGGCTGTGTTTCGAACCCGGGGCCGCCGTGTGACAGCACAGCACGCTAACCAATAGGCTACGGGAACATGTTTGCTATCGATCTTTATAGGGTTTATAAACTCGCATTGAAATGACAGGTAATCCATACTAAGGTATCGATGTATTATAGCGTACTGAAAGACCTCCGAATTCTTGGGTTCCAGCAAGTTGGGAGACGTCAACTTCTGGGCTTAAGCTCAGCTGGACCTTCTCTATGAAAGATACCTAAGCTTTGACCATAAAGATATATGTATCGCTTACCCAATATATATGCATTTAAGGTTGTTTGCTATGAAAACGTTTTGCATACGTATGCTGTAGAACCAACTTTGAACCTGGATTCAAGGAAAACTGTTGTGCAGTAAGCCGAAAAAAAGGCGGACCATGTTCCTTGGATGGTTGGCAACCTAAAACCATGCTTTGTTGCAGCTACTGCATTTAAACGGAACTTGATTCAATTGGTTTTCAATCGGCATTTTACACGGCAATTAAAGAACGAATTTATTAGCAAACACGAATAAACGTGTTGTTGCAATTATTCAATATCTTTGAAAATTTCACGGTTTTTAGAGATGTCTCAGGTGAGCTTATGGCCGAAATTTCAGAGCTCTAGACCGTCGGGAAGGTGTAAAACACACAAAAAAAAACATAGCGTAAAAATTTCTAAGTGCGAAATCGTTATACAGTCGCTTGTCAGTGCTCATACTTCAAACCCAGATTCAATCGCCATTTAAATGCAATAACCCGAAAACACTATTGGCTCATGTGCCACTGATGGTGGGCGACCTCAAACCACTGTTGGTTCGAGCAACTGCATTTAAATATAGCTTGTATCTGTCGGTTTTCAATGGTCATTTTACAGGGCAATTAAGCCACGAATTTATGAACAAACAAGAATAGACGTATACTAGCAATTGTCCAATATCTTTTAAATGTTCATGGTTTTTAGAGATCTTTGAGGGGAGCTTACTGCCGAAATTTCGGAGCTCTAGACCGTCGGGTAGGTAGTAGTCGGGGTGTAATACAATATACGATATCGCAAAAACTGATGATTTTAGGCTGCTTTCCGTTAATAACGTGCACTTTGAATTTACCCATGATTTTTGGAACATGAGTTTAATAATCAAAACAGCAACACCGACGACGATAAGGAAGACAACAAGGACGAATTATATTTAAAATATTATTAATAATGAAAATTTTAAAAAAATTAAAAAAAAGGATGCACCGGCTGAGTTTCGAACTCGGGGCCCCGTGTGACAGCCGAGCACGCTAACAACTAGGCTACGGCAACATGTTATCTGCCGTGGATCTTAATAGGGTTTATAAACTCGCATTGAAAAGACAGGTAATCCATACTAAAGTATCGATGTATTTAGCGTACTGACTGACAGACATCCGAATTCTTGGGTTCCAGCAAGTTGGGAGACGTCAACTTCTGGGCTTAAACTCAGCTGGACCTTCTCTGTGAAAGATACCTAAGCTTTGACCATAAAGATATAAGGAAGACAACAAAGACGAATTATATTAAAATATTATTATTTATAATAATAAAGACAATTTTAAAAAATTTAAAAAAAAGGTGCACCGGCTGAGTTTCGAACCCGGGGCCCGTGTGACAGCCGAGCACGCTAACCACTAGGCTACGGGAACATGTTATCTGCCGTGGATCTTAATAGGGTTTATAAACTCGCATTGAAAAGGCAGGTAATCCATACTAAAGTATCGATGTATTATAGCGTACTGAAAGACCATCGAATTCTTGGGTTCCAGCAAGTTGGGGGACGTCAACTTCTGGGCTTAAGCTCAGCTGGACCTTCTCTATGAAAGATACCGAAGCTTTGACCATAAAGATATATGTATCGCTTACCCAATATATATGCATTTAAGGTTGTTTGCTATGAAAACGTTTTGCATACGTATGCTGTAGAAACAACTTTGAACCTGGATTCAAGGAAAACTGTTGTGCAGTAAGCCAAAAAAACTGGCGGACCGTGTTTCTTGGATGGTTGGCAACCTAAAACCATGCTTTGTTGCAGCTGCTGCATTTAAATGGAGCTTGAATCAGTCGGTTTTCAATCGGCATTTTACACGGCAATTAAATCACAACTTTATTAGCAAACACGAATAAACGTGTTGTTGCAATTGTCCAATATATTTGAAAATTTCACGGTTTTTAGAGATCTCTCAGGTGAGCTTATGGCCGAAATTTCAGA
This sequence comes from Corbicula japonica, assembly GCA_038501625.1. Lineage (NCBI taxonomy): Eukaryota > Metazoa > Mollusca > Bivalvia > Venerida > Cyrenidae > Corbicula > Corbicula japonica. Next base: position 40,514 of record JAZAYU010000318.1, read on the forward strand.
GCTCTAGACCGTCGGGAAGGTGTTAAACACTAAAAAAACATAGCGTAAAAATTTCTTAGTGCGAAATCGTTATACAGTCGCTTGTCAGTGCTCATACTTCAAACCCAGATTCAATCATTATTTACCTTTATTTTCCCATAATTTACCATAATTTTACCATTATTTTCACTTCATTTACCATTTTCTTTACTCCAGTTACCATTATTTACCATTATTTTACCATTATTTTCACTCCAATTACCATTATTTTCAAGCCAGTTACCATTATTTACCATTATTTTACCATAATGTACCATTATTTTACAATTAGTTTCACTCCAATTACCATTATGTTCACTACAGTTACCATTTTTTAAAATTATTTACCATTATTATACCATTATTTTCACTCCAGTTACCATTATTTACCATTATTTTACCACAATTTACCATTATTTTACTATTATTTTCAATCCAGTTACCATTATTTTCACTCCAGTTACCATTATTTTCCATTATTTTACCATAATTTATCTTTATTTTACCATTATTTTCACTCCAGTTACCATTATTTTCACTCCAGTTACGATTATTTTCACTCCAGTTATCATTATTTTGCCATTATTTTAATATAATTTACCATTATTTTACCATTATTTTCACGCCAGTTACCATTATTTTCACTCCAGTTACCATTATTTACCATTATTTTACCATTATTTTCACTCCATTTACCATTTTTTCACTCCAGTTACCATAATTTACCATTATTTTACCATTATTTACAATTATTTTACCTTTTTTTTTTCAATCGAGTAATGTATTATTTTCACTCCAGTTACCATTATTTACCATTATTTTACCATAATTTACAATTATTTTACTATTATTTTCACTCCAGTTACCATTATTTTCACTCCAGTTACCATTGTTTACCATTATTTTACCATTATTTACCATCATTTTGCCATTATTTTCACTCCAGTCACCATTCTTTTCACTCCAGTTACCATAATTTACCATTATTTTACCATAATTTACCATTATTTTACCAATATTTTCACTCCAGATACCATTATTTTCACTCCAGTTACCATTCTGTTCACTCCAGTTACCATTATTTACGATTATTTTACCATAATTTACCATTATTTTACCATAATTTACCATTATTTTACCATTATTTTCACTCCAGTTACCATTATTTTCACTCCAGTTACCATTATTTACCATTATTTTACATAATTTACCATTATTTTACCGTTTTTTCACTACAGTTACCATTATTTTCACTCCAGTTACCATTATTTACCATTATTTTACCATAAATACCATTATTTTACCATTTTTAACACTCCAGTTACCATTACTTTCACTCCAGTTACCATTATTTACCATTATTTTACCATAATTTACCATTACTTTACCATTATTTTCACTCAAGTTACCATTATTTACCATTATTCTACCATAATTTACCAATATTTTACCATTATTTTCACTCCAGTTTCCATTATTTTCACTCCAGTTACTATTCTTCTCAATCCAGTTACCATTATTTACCATTATTTTACCATAATTTACCATTATTTTATCCATAATTTGCCATTATTTTACCATTAGTTTCACTCCAGTTACCATTATTTTCACTCCAGTTACCATGATTTACCATAATTTTAACATAATTTACCATTATTTTACCATTATTTTCACTCCAGTTACCATTATTTTCAATCATGGTACCATTATTTACCATTATTTTACCATAATTTGCCATTATTTTCCATTATTTTCACTCCAGTTACCATTATTTTCACTCCAGTTACCATTATTTACCATTAATTTACCATAATGTACCATTATTTTATCATAATATACCATTATTTTACCATTATTTTCGCTCCAGTTACCATTTTTTTCACTCCAGCTACCATTATTTAAAATTATTTTACAATAATATTAATTAACCAGTATGTTACCATTATTTTCACTCCACTGTTACCATTATGTTCACTCCAGTTACCATTATTTATCAATATTTTTCAATAATTTACCATTATTTTACCATTCTTTTCACTCGAATTACAATTATTTTCACTCCAGTTACCAATATTTACCATAATTTACCATTATTTTACCATTATTTTCACTCCAGGTACCATTATTTTCACTCCAGTTACCATTATTTACCATTATTTTACCATAATTTACCATTATTTTACCATTATTTTCACTCCAGTTACCATTACTTTCACTACAGTTACCATTATTTACCATTATTTTGCCATAATTTACCATTATTTTACCGTTAATTTCACTCCAGTTCCCATTATTTTCACTCCAGTTACCATTATTTACCATAATTTTACCATAATTTATCATTATTTTACCATATATTTCACTCCAGTTACCATTAATACCATTATTTCACCATAATTTACCATTATTTTACCGTTATTTTCACTCCAGTTACCATTTTATTCACTCAAGTTTACATTATTTACCATTATTTTACCATAATTTACCATTATTTTACCATTATTTTCACTCCAGTTACCATTATTTGCACACCAGTTACCATTATTTACCATCTTATCACCATAATTTACCATTATTTTACCATTATTTTTAATCCAGTTACCATTATTTATCAATATTTTACAATAATTTACCATTATTTTACCATTATTTTCACTCGAATTACAATTATTTTAACTCCAGTTATCATTATTTACCATTATTTTACCATTATTTTCACTCGAATTACAATTATTTTAACTCCAGTTAAAATTATTTACCATAATTTAACATTATTGTACCATTATTTTCACTCCACTTACCATTATTTTCACTACAGTTACCATCAATTACCATTACTTTGCAATTTTTTTACCGTTAATTTCACTCCAGTTCCCATTATTTTCACTTCAGTTACCATTAATTACCAGTATTTTACCATAATCTACCATTATTTTACCATTGATTTCACTCCAGTTACCATTATTTTCACTCCAGTTACCATTATTACCATTATTTTACCATAATTTACCATTATTATACCGTTATTTTCACTCCAGTTACCATTATTTTCACTCAAGTATACATTATTTACCATTATTTTACCATAATTTACCATTTTTTTACCATTATTTTCACTCCAAGTACCATTACTTGCACTCCAGTTACCATTATTTACCATCATTTTACCATAATTTACCATTAAGTTACCATTATTTGCACTCCAGTTACCTTTATTTACCATTATTATACCATAATTTACCATTATTTTCACTCCAGTTACCATTATTTTCATTCCGGTTACCATTATTTACCATTATTTTACCATAATTTACCATTATTTTACCATTATTTTCACTCCAGTTACCATTATTTTCACTCCAGTTACCATTATTTACCATTATTTTACCATAATTTACCATTATTTTACCGTTTTTTCACTCCATTTACCATTATTTTCACTCCAGTTGCCATTATTTACCATTATTTTACAATAATTACCATTATTTTACCATTTTTATCACTCCAGTTACCATTATTTTCACTCCAGTTACCATTATTTACAATTATTTTACCATAATTTACCATTATTTTACCATTATTTTTACTCCGGTTACCATTATTTACCATTATTTTACCATACTGTACCAATATTTTACCATTATTTTCACTCCAGTTTCCATTATTTTCACTACAGTTACCATTATTTACCATTATATTACCATAATTTACCATTATTTTACCATTATTTTCACTAGAGTTACCATTATTTTCACTCCAGTAACCATTATTCTCACTCCAGTTACCATTATTTACCATTATTTTACCATAGTTTACAATTATTTTTTCCATAATTTACCATTATTTTACCATTAGTTTCACTCCAGTTACCATTATTTGCACTCCGGTTACCATGATTTACCATTATTTTACCATAATTTACCATTATTTTTTCCATAATTTACCATTATTTTACCATTTGTTTCACTCCAGTTACCATTATTTTCACTCCAGTTACCATGATTTACCATAATTTTAACATAATTTACCATTATTTTACCATTATTTTCACCCCAGTTACCATTATTTTCACTTCAGTTACCATTATTTACCATCATTTTACCATAATTTGCCATTATTTTACCATTATTTTCACTCCAGTTACCATTATTTTCACTCCAGGTACCATTATTTACCATTATTTTACCATAATGTACCATTATTTTCTCATAATTTAAATTTTAATTTAATTCGCTCCATTTAATGATTTCAATGAACGTAATCTTTGCATAACAGAAAAACTCTTAAAACAAGGTTATCGGTATCACAAATTAAGGAAAACCTTTTGCAAGTTTTATCGCCGATACCCAGATTTAATTCATAAATACAAATGCAGTTTAAAATCACTTTTGCAACAAGGTATTTCACAACCAGTTTTTTATGGAGATTTAATTTATAAACTTAAAAAGATTAAAGGCAGTGTTAATTTCTCCCGGTTATTCGTAAAAACCATCTGTAAATTTAAAAAGAAAGGTTACCAACATGATATTTTACAGCGCTCTGCAGGCCTGGTGATTAACCCTTCTACAGTTGATCATTATGCTTACCTCTTTGGTTGCACGACGGTGGCAGGGGTTTAAGAGTTTATGAAGGTTATTGGGGAAATCTTTTCTTAAAAGAACCTAGAAACTCGATTTGTTTCTTTTATCCCTGTCATCGTGTTCTTGCTGATTTTACTCCAGGTGCTCTGGTCTCGGTAAGATCATTGAGTACCCCTTTCGGCTTTGCAATGCTCTTAGCTTCTTATGTTTTATATGTTTGTGTGCTTTTGCATGCAACATTGTTAAGCAGATAAGTGGGTTGGAGTCTTTTCACCAAGACAACTTGTACTTGTTTTGTGATATGAGAACCTGTTGGGGCAAGTGTGAGGTTGGTGCACCCTAGAACCTGGTTTAAACCCCCAGTGGCAATTTGATTTGCCACTGACCGTTCCAAGGCGGTAACCCCTCGGGTTCTCATTTTTGTTTATTGTTAGTGGTGTCTTTTTTGAAACTGATTATTTTATTAACCATGCTCTCTCCCCCTCTCTTCTTCTTGACTGTGTGGGGAGGCTGTTTTTTCTGAATGTGGCGATTCCTGATATGCATATTTCACCTTTTTTTACCATTATTTTCACTCCAGCTACCAATATTTAAAATTATTTTACAATAATTAACCAGTATGTTACCATTATTTTCACTCCACTGTTACCATTATTTTCACTCCAGTTACCATTATTTATCAATATTTTACAAAAATTTACCATTATTTTACCATTATTTTCACTCGAATTACAAGTATTTTCTCCCCAGTTACCATTATTTACCATAATTTACCATCATTTTACGATTATTTTCACTCCAGGTACCATTATTTTCACTCCAGTTACCATTATTTACCCTTATTTTACCATAATTTACCATTAGTTTACCATTATTTTCACTCCAGTTACCATTATTTTCACTCCAGATACCATTATTTACCATTATTTTAACATAACTTACCTTTTTTTCCATTATTTTCACTACAGGTAGCATTATTTTCACTCGTTACCCTTATTTACCATTATTTTACCATAATTTACCATTATTTTACCATTATTTTCACTCCAGTACTATTATTTTCACTCCAGTTACCATAATTTACATTTATTTTAACATAATTTACCGATATTTAACCATTTTTTTAAATCCAGTTACCATTATTTTCAATCCAGTTACCATAATTAACCATTATTTTACCATAATTTACCAATATTTTACCGTTATTTTCACTCCAGTTACCATTATTTGTACTCCAGTTACCAGTATTTATCATTATTTTACCATAATTTACCATTATTTTACCATTATTTTCACTCCAGTTATCTTTATTTTCTCTCCAGAGACCATTATTTACCATAATTTTACGATAATTTACCATTATTTTACCATTTTTTCAATCCAGTTACCATTATTTCCACGCCAGTTACCATGATTTATCATTATTTTACCATAATTTACCATTATTTTACCATTATTTTCACTCCAGTTAACTTTATTTACCTTTTTCCCATGATTCACCATAATTTTATCATTATTTTCACTCCAGTAACCATTATTTTTACTCCAGTTACCATTATTTACCATTATTTTACCATAATTTACCGTTATTTTACCATTATTTTCACTACAGTTACCATTATTTTCACTCCAGTTACCATTATTTTACCATTATTTTACCATAATTTACCATTATTTTACCATTATTTTCACTCCAGTTACCATTATTTTCACTCCAGTTACCATTATTTACCATTATTTTACTATAATTTACCATTATTTTTCATTATTTTCACCCCAGTTACCATTCTATTCACTCCAGTTACCATTATTTACCATTATTTTACCATAATTTACCATATTTTACCATTATTTTCACTCCAATTACCATTATTTTCACTCCAATTACCATTATTCAACATTATTTTACCATAATTTACCATTATTTTACCATTATTTTTAATCAAGTTACCATTAATTTCACTTCAGTTACCATTATTTTCCATTATTTTACCATAATTTACCATTATTTTCACTCCAGTTACCAATGTTTTCACTCCAGTTACCATTATTTACCATTTTTTACAATAATTTACCATTATTTTACCATTATCTTCACTCCAGTTACCATTATTTTCACCCCAGTTACCATTATTTACCATTATTTTACCATAATTTATTATTATTTTACCATTATTTTCACTCCAATTACCATTTTTTTCACTCCAGTTACCATTTTTTACCATTATCTTACCATAATTTACCATTATTTTACCATTATTTTCACTCCAGTTACCATTATTTTCACTCCAGTTACCATTATTTACCATTATTTTACCATAATTTACCATAATTTACCATTATTTTACCATTATTTTCACTCCAGTTACCATTATTTAACCATAATTTTCCATTATTGTACCACTATTTTCACTCCAGTTACCATAATTTTCACTCCAGTTACCATTATTTACCATTATTTTACCGTAATTTATCATTATTTTACCATTATTTTCTCTCGAGCTACCATTATTTCACTCCAGTTACCATTATTTACCAATATTATACCATAATTTACCATTATTTTACCTTTATGTTTACTCCAGTTACCATCATTTACCATTTTTTTAATCATAATTTACCATTCACTAACCCTAACCCTAACCTTAACCCGGTACCATTATTTTCACTCCAGTTACCATTATTTATCATTATTTTACCATAATTTACCATTATTTTACCATTATTTTCACTCCACTGTTACCATAATTTTTACTCCAGTTACCATTATTAACCATTATTTTACTATTATTTTTTCTCCAGTTACCATTATTAACCATTATTTTACTATTTTTACTCAAGTTACCATTATTTACAATAATTTACCATTATTTTGCCATTATTTTCTCTCCAGTTACCATTGTTTTCACTCCAGTTACCATTATTTACCATTATTTTACCATAAATTACCATTATTTTACCATTATTTTCACTCCAGTTACCATTATTTTCACTCCAGTTACCATTATTTTACCATTATTTTACCATAATTTACCATTATTTTACCTTTATTTTCACTCCAGTTACCATTATTTACCAATATTTTACCATAATTTACCATTATTTTACCATTATTTTCACTCCAGTTACCATTATTTTCCCTCCTGTTACGTCTATATATACCATTATTTTACCATAATTTACCACAATTTTTCCATTATTTTCCCTCCATTTACCATTAATTTCATTCCACATCATAATTTACCATTATTTTACCTTAATTTACCATTATTTTACCATTATTTCTACTACAGTTACCATTATTTCACTCCAGGTACCATTATTTACCGTTATTTTACCATAATTTACCATTTATTTAACATTATATTCTCTCCAGTTACCATTCATTTCACCCCAGTTACCATTATTTACCATTATTTTACCATAATTTACCATTATTTTACCATTATTTTCACTCCAGTTACCATTTTTTTCACTCAAGTAACAGCGGCACCGGACGTGGTCACTTTAGACAAAGCCGCCCGTCTAAAGCATGAGAATGCTATTCCGTTCCCCCTATTTGCAAAAAAAGTCTTCTAAATGTTGATGAAACAATATTTGGACCTTGTAGTAACATCAAATCAGAAATTGAGCTGATCTATAACGACATGTTAAATTATATAAACATACGTACGTTGTATTTTCTACAGGGTATAGAAATAATGTTATGCCTCTTTTTTTAGAAAGTCACGTGATGCAAACCTTCATAGCAAAAATTATTTGCTTATAAGTTGAACTGATACTTTATTTGAATCAAACAACTGTTCAGGATGGTCCCTTATATGAAATAGATTCGATCCGTTATATTGATTTTGTTGGTCACAATCAAGACATTGTTTATGTTTTTCTTAGAGACTAATGAATATCCGACTTTGGCGGGAAAGGCCGTCTGTAAACAAAAGTTTACAAAAAGCTAGTCGGTCATTAGCATACACTTTTAACCAAAAATGTATTCCAAAATCTAGAGTTTATGTTCAACAACAAAATTTTGTCACTATCCTAGGGTGGGGGATGAGCAGCCTGACAGGGACTCAAATTATTATATTTACTATTCTCATCTTCAACAATTTCGTTAGAATGCTGAACTTCAACATGTAATATTGCTGATTCTCGCACATTTTCCTGTTTTTGTTTGTTTGTTTTAACGATGTCAATTTCAGTATATGCCATGTTAGATGAAATGATGCGGGTTTCAAAAAAACTCATGTTCATGCATTGACTTTGGAAATTGATGAAAACTTATACCCATGTGTAAACATTGAAACTTTTCTTTCTTTTGGTATAAATCACTAAACATACGGTCGTGAAATAGTAGAGGCTTATTGCAAAAGAGGAGATGTTTTTAACAAGCATTTAGGAGGAAATGAATGCTCAGAACTTTGCTTAATTGTCAAACTATTGTCTTTTAAAGAGAGGTTTTGCTTTTTTGCGCTTTCCAGTGCAAATGTTATGAATGTTCTCAGAAGTTAACGGAAGTTTAGCGAATGTGAGGTGATCATTGTTTAAAGTAAAAACAAGAGGTCAGCGATTTTGAATTTGTTTGCGATTTCCAGTGCAATTTCGGTGAATGTTCTCAGAATTTACCGGAGGTTTAGCGAATGTGACATGACCATTGTTTAAAGTAAACATAGGAGATCAGCATGGACAATATTTTTATCTAATATCACAAGCGTAGTCAAAGGGGCGGCGGTACGCTAAAAGACAGTCATCAATACGATCAATTAGCTGCGGACGACAGAGATTAAAGACTAGGATGGCCACAGGAGGTTAATTGCACTTTATGATTACACGTTCAGCGTGGTAGCATCAATAATGATTTTGTTTATTTAACTTGTCTAATATCAATTTATAGGATAAATGGCGACACGTTACCTAATTTACAAGTTCTTCGTTAGTTAAGTAAATTGAAAAATCATTTCAATCCATAATTACAAATGTAGTTGTTATCAGCTAATCAACCTCATAATTTTGCATTTCACGAGCGCACTATTGGAATGTTAAAACCCGATCTGCGAGAGTTTAAACCTAGTTGGTTTGATGACAACCCATCTCTTCATTAGTTATGAACATTACATTTTATCTTTTATTCGCAATTACTCATTCAGAGGGACATTTATATATTATGCTCTTTCTCAAAGATTTGCATAAAAGTGCCTAGTTTTGAGCTTGTGCGCAAAAACTGCCATGTTTATGAGATCTATCTATTTCCCTATCCCTTTGATATCCTAGTTGATATCTAATTACGATGCGGTATTTTATGTTTTTGAAATGCTTAAAAGTGTTTAACAGACTCAATGAAACCGAGCCTGCAATATTTTCATATTTTTCATCTTCGTTGGTTTTTAAAGTGACCTTTTCATCTAATTTAAGAAAACAATTTAAACGATTGTTTTAAAATAGAAACTTGGTAACCATTATATACGTGCATCTGTATTTTTATCATTCAAACTTTAACTATTTCATTTATGTTACAAAACTTTCGCCGCCATAATATTCAAAACTTGCCCTTGAATATATGCATTCTTAACGAAATACGAATTGATTTATTTTGATTCCCCTATTCCCTCTCAAAACCGCATCTATCCATGCGTTCTCTTCTTGGGATCTATAGTGAACGGTTGGACTCGTGGCAGTTGCAATCCAAATTGAGTTTAACTTGTAAAATATTTCCGGGGATACCCCTGACCCCAATGTCTGCTTCCCCATACACATGCAATATAACGGATCTGGACTCGGTCTTGGGATACTAAACAATAACATTATTTTGACAAGTACAGTAAGGTAGACAACACAAGCACTATCATTTCTATGTAAGGGCGATCAACTAGAATATACTCAAGCGATACGAAACCAGCCTTTAAAGTAGAGAAATAGTTGTGAAGAAATTTTCAGAACAGTGGCATAACGGCAATTTCTTTGATGATAGATTAATTTAAATAAAGATGGTGCTTCTTGAGTTTCTGTAATAGTTTCAGAGAAAATCGTTCAAACAAAAACAAAAGATGTGAGCAGCATAAAGCTTAAGTGAAAATAATAAATGCATCAGCGTCCTAATTTATTGTTTACTGTCTTCTAACGCTCGTCAACTTCAAGTTTTACGAGATCTGCTGACCCAACTAAAACTACACTTTATGAATGTTGGTAATGAATACTGAATATTATAAGCATCGCTTTTCTGCTCAATGTACAAATAAGCATCGACTGTGGAAAGTTCTATGGTACCTCTTTGAGCATTCGAGTTAATGTAACATATTCACCCGATTCGCTGGTGCTTAAACAACGTCATTATTTCTACACGTCCTGTATAAAATAATAAATTACGTCTATTAGAGACATGATTATTTATCTTAATGTCTTTTGCCGGTACACGTCTTCTTCATGTTTCAATAAATCAGCCGTTCAACTTTTTGTTTGCATGCTTTAAAGTAACAGCATTGTACAAGGTATATATGTTATCTTGTTTATGTTTTGTACATACAGAGAAATGTAAATGGAAATAAACTTGAAACTTGAAACATCAACTAAATTCACAAATAGTTTGTCAGATACAATCTGTATGACATTGATCGACAGAAAACTGGCCATATCATTGACTTCCATTGGTCCAAAAGTAAATACAAGCACGAATACATACCTACTTATTCTATTAATTTATTTGCTAATGACCGACTAGCTTTTTGGAAGGCTAAAACTTGTTTTACTATAAGTTACCGTTATTTTACCATTATTTAATGATGACGACTGTGTAAGTCTTACCCGATCGTTTATAAGAGCTACTCCCCTTGTAAGGTACGGTTTGTTTACGCTAAATGACATTTCTTGCAAAAAAAACTCTTTTATCGATTGGGAAATGACACTGATTGTTGTTGGAAAACATTAGATTTGGGGATTGGGAAAGGTCCCATACTTTGATTGGGAAGAATCCGGGCAGCTTTGGGAATGGTACCGTTTTCCAGAGGTAGTAAAAGAAGGAAAAAAAAACATTGTCTTGTGTGTAACTCTTCATATTAAGGTTTTAGAACTGTAATATTTCCGCCAAACATCGACTTATGCCGTTCCTTATTCGTGTTTTCCGAACGCCGATTCGTACGTTTCCGGTTGATACTTTTTTTCGTAACTAAAGACTACTCTTTAGGTTTTTCCCGCGATTATGACGTCATTGATTACTAAATCAAATAATAAAAAATGCGGATATGAAATTGATGTAATGTAAATAAATATTTTCATAACAAATACTCAAAATAAGACTGTAGACGAACAACACTCAGCAATGAATAAATGTTATATGAAATTGACATACATTTTATTAATCCTCTGTGGCGCAAAGGTAGCGATCTAGACTTTCGTTTTGACGAACCCGGTTCAATCCTCGGGAGAGGAACTTTTTTTCCTTTTCCCTTTTTGCTAAATTTTGTGACTTATTTTTGTTTGGAAAAATGGTATAATCAATAGTTTAAAAATTCGAAAATAATTGTTATTATTCTTCATCTTTATTTATTAGCCATGAAAACTGAAATATTGTAATGATATTATTACAAAATACTGACTGTTTTATAATACAGCAACATAATCACGATATGAAACTTAAATATTTTGGAATCTATACTTTCATTTAGGAAAATGTTGCTATTTTATTGTTTCTATATTTGAACAGTATTCTTGTGATAGTTATCTTCAATAAAAGTAATTTTATGTGTTTGCACGATGATTTTTCCCTATAAAAGAATGCTTTGGTTGCTATGGTTACGGTTGCCAAAATTACTTTTTTGAAGTTAAATTTTAACCAGCATAGCTAATTGTTTGCTTTTTTCTTGTTTTTCAAAAAATTTGAGGGGGTATCAAAAAATGACCATTCGTAAACTAAGCCCTTTGGTTTTTGTGGTTTTTAACTGTTTGGTCTGGGCCTTAGGTACCTATTTTGTAGGCCAATAAAATGAAAACGAGACGGTGAAGTGCTTTGTTTTTTTATTATTTGATTCCATACACATTGCAGATAATTTTTATGTATAACATAATTATTTTACTGCATTAAACATGCACACAAATCACAGATAAAAACTTGCTTAATTTTTGCAGCTCGGAAAAATGTGCATTTCCGAAGCTGGGGTGCACTTAAAAAAAGTCAATTTATAAAGTGTAAGAAATAAATTCTAAAAATAATACTCGTTTTTTCCTGTTCAGGTATGAAGTCCTTTAACAATTAGCTTTTTTTTTAAATTTAACTAGGTTTGGAAGAAATAGAGATGAATTTAGCTTCTAGTATGTTTGATTTCAAGCCCATTTTTCGAAACAGAGGGTCACCTTCTAAAATACTGAATTTCCCGAACTACGCACGGTAAATGTTTTTTTAAAACTCTTGTTTAGATGTCTAAATGGATGTACTTGGAAATGAAAACAACAAAATCCCAATCTGCGAAAGTGCATATTGCAGTTCTAAAACCTTAAAGGGCATACGAAATAATAGATAAATAATAGAAAATGTGTAATTAGAATGTCTTTTGACATTCCATATAACTGGAATGTTTCAAACAATCCTGTAGAAACTGAAAATATCAACTGGCAGTGCTCTGCCTTGTCTGATACCGATAATGTACTTTCAAAGGTAAAAGCAACAGTAAGTTTCATGTGAATGTCATTTAAAGGGCCATATCCAAAAACTGGTAAAACACAAGTTATCATTAACATTAAGTTTCAGTGAAGTCATAATTAAGTCTTAATTAAATGCAATATAATTGTATTTTTGCACTGCTAGACACACCACTTACATTAATAGTATGTGTTGTACATGACATAAGCACAGTATTGCTGTATGTCCAACAACTCTGGTACCCTGTCTGTGGGAATTCTCGAACACAAAGTTCACAAATCTCACGGAGTATGCAGTACAATCTGATCTCTGGTATAAAGTCCATCAATCACAGCGTTAAGACCCTGAGTTCTTTATCTCACATCTTTGTATACCTCTGGGAATGATTGAGGTACCAGGGTATAATGGCACTCTCACAGCAGGCTCTTCACTGGACAGGCTGACAACGGTGGTTTCCTGAAGTGATAAAATAAATTCTAAATTACCACTGCCTTACATTTAGACGTATTACATGCTTGACTATATGCATTTTGTCATTAGGAACAAACATCTGCATGTCATTAAATTATTACCAATGGGCAAATTCTGATGAAATATGTTTGATTCATGAAAGGAAGACTGTCTTATTAGACTGGTTAAGGTGCTATGGCAGCTGTCATTGCACTGTCATCAATAAAAAGGAAATATATTTGCACAAATTAATGTTATTAATCTATTTTTATTTTACATACATTAAGAAAAGTTAAAACAGTTAAGAACAAGAAAAAACGTCACCATGCGCCGAAAACTAGGTTTTCATTTCAGGGCTTTTCATCCTTAGTAATTATATAACAGAGGCCTATAAAAGGCCTCTTCCCAATCTAAAAATATAATATTTTTCCCAACTGCAGCAGAAATTCTTCCCAACATGCTAGGTAAGATGTCCAAAAATGGTTAAAACTCCTTTGAGGAGTGTTTGAAAATTGAAATATGAAAAAGAAAGTGCTTAGAAAATTAGATTAAATTAAAATTACCTATTACTATTCAATTTTATGAACTAGAACCCATCTTTCAATATTTTTTTTCCCAAAATAAACAATCATCGCGCAAAAATTTCCCAATTCGAAAGGCCAAGGCCTCTTCCCAATTTACTGATGAAATACTTATACTTTTAAAAAAAAAATCTGGTATGAAGAAACTGAACTTCTATTTTTAGCAACAGTGACCATGATCTTGATCACAGACTTCTGAGTAGCAATCCCGAGTTGCGTCTTGGTTTAAGCTACCCTAAGAAAGTTTGGTGTCAATAGATCACAGCTAACCCAAGTAATAATGAGAAACCTAAATTTCTATTTTTAGCAACAGTGACCTTGACTTTTACCACAGGCACCTGGGTAGCAATAATAAGTAGTGTCTTGGTATAAGCTACCATAAACCAAGCTTGGTGTCAATAGCCCAAAGAAAAGTTATTGAGCAGAAACTGAATTTCTATCGTGACCTTGACAAAAATGCGAACAATGCAGATCCTGATCAGATGGCACGGATGTGCCGGCTGATGTGGATCTACACTGGTCGCACATGCATAAAAAGGCATATGCATTTAGGAAAGGGTTAATTTTATTTTTGCACAGCTATACTCACCACTTACATTTATAGTACGTGTTGTACATGAGCACAGTATTGCTGTCTGTCCAACAACTCTGGTACCCCGTCTGTGGGAATTCTCGAACACAAAGTTCACAAATCTCACGGAGTATGCAGTACAATCTGATCTCTGGTATAAAGTCCATCAATCACAACGTTAACACCCTGAGTTCTCTATCTCACATCTTTGTAGACCTCTGGGAATGATTGAGGTACCAGGGTATGATGACACTGTCACAGCAGGCTCTTCACTGGACAGGCCGACAACGGTGGTTTTCTGTAGTGATAAAATAAATTCTAAATAACCACTGCCTTACATTTTAAATTAATCCATGCTTGACTATATACATGCATTCTGACATTAGGAACAAACATCTGCATGTCATTTAAGTTTAAAGTATTACCAATGGGTAAATTCTGATGAAATATATTCGATACATGTAAGGAGGTAGTCTATTTAGACTAGTAAAGGTGCTTTGCAATGTCATCGATAAAAAAGGAATTATATTTGCACAAATTAACGTTATTAATGTATTTTTATTTTACATACATTAAGAAAAGTTAACCCTTTCCTCCATAAATACCCATTTTTACGCAAGTGCGACCAGTGTTGATCCAGATCAGCCGGCACATCCATGCCTTCTGATAAGGATCTGCACTGGTCACATTTTGTTCAGAAATAACCTAATGAATAAAAAAGCAAACAATTTAGATCCTGATCAGACAGCATCGATGTGCCAGCTGATCTGGATCTAAACTGTTTGCCCAATACAAGCATAAAGGTGTGTCTATGGAGGAAAGGGTTAAAACAGTAAAGAGAAACAGCTAGATCTAAATATTCGCTAAAATGCTATATACATCCAAACACAAAAACTAAGCAACACTTTAAGTCTAGCTATTTTTCTTTACTTTTCTTTCTTTTCTTAATAACATACGTAAAGCAAAATCTCCTGGAAAGGTTCCCAGAAATAAGGCATATATGGAGATTGTGGGTTCAAATTTGTGACAAGGGATGATATTCTTCTACAATTTCTCAGTCCACATACAGCATGAACTCTGGTTTCAGCAGAGAAATCATGAGTAAAATTGAGGTATATTAAATTAGTCTAAAATAAATGCAATAGAATTCAAAGGTAAAAGAAATAAGTATGATCGAGCGATGAGAGACTCCTGGTTTCAACCTAAGAGTTTTACACTTTTATTAAGCATAATGAATACAAGTTGCAAGAACTTGTTTCAGAATGGGTATATATCACACTATAGGACACCTAAACTTTGACATGCCACTTACATTTTATCCACATCAACAGCAGGTCATCACACAAAGAACAGCAAGATCTGGGATCTTGTCCGATTGTCTGACACATCTGGTAGCCCATATCTTGGTATATCAAAAGACAGTAGCGCCTGTTACACTGACATACTGAAAGAGGGTGGCACTGTTGCAATGGCATACTGAAAGACTGCGGCAATGTTGCGATGGCACTCTTTACCGGCTGACAAAGGCATTTCTCCGAAATGACAAAATGTAATCAGTAATATAATTTGTTCAAACATTTGGCAATATAAACCATTTCAATTTGGAAAAGTATCCTCATAATGAAAATGTAATCTATTCAAAAACTTTAATTAATAGAACCTGGTTCCCACGAATAAGAGTGATTTTTGAGTACCTAAATTTCTATTAAGGAAATATATCAGCTGGGAAGGCCACATCCTTAAGGTTAATATGAAATGGACCAAAACAATTCTGACAGTTAGGCGAAGGAGTATTAAAAACACTGCTAGTTCATATTCTAAATTTGTGTTTGTGTCCTTTTTAAGCTTATAAATAAATGATACGGACAGTGCCAGGGAATGCAAATGACCCGTTGTTCTAACTTTCTTCTGTTAAACTTTTATTTACAGTAAATGTTTATGAGTATTCAGGGTTTTTTTTTCCTTCTTTATGGGCGCCTTCCCCTCAGTAAGTATTATTATTATTATTAATTACCAAACTTATATAGCGCCCTTTTCATATACACGTTCAAAGGCGCTTTACAATGATATAAACTAATAACTGATTACAAGCAATACAATTAAAATACTAAAACAGCATTCAAATAAGAAGATCAGATGACTTGATCTTGATCCATGATCTTCCAGGAGATCCCCCAAGCGTTTAAGACTGACTATGATGCAACTAGAAGTTGCCTGTATGTGACTAGAAGTCACCAAAAACACAACAAGTAGTCGCCCGTTTGAAACTAGAAGTCACCTGAACGCGACAAGAAATCGCCTGTATGTGACTAGTAGTCACCTGAATGCAACAAGAAGTCGCTCCTATGTGACTAGAAGTCAACTGAATGCAACAAGAAGTCGCTCCTATGTGACTAGAAGTCAACTGAATGCAACAAGAAGTTGCCCGAATACTAGAAGTCACTTGTATTTGACTTGACATTGCCTTCATGCGACTAAAAGCCACATTACTTGATGTATCTCCACCTGAATCCCTGATGTGACCCAAGGCCACCAGGTCTAATCCGAAAGTCCCTGTCCACTTTACAGCATTCAAATAATAAATCTACGGCATACTAAGAACAAGGATATGAGACAATCATTTAAAATGTGGTATTAACCTAGTCGTTTGAAATTAAAATATTCTAGCGAAACTTATAAGATACTAAATAAAAAATAATGTATTTTAGAATCAACATCTTAAGTACTTGTAACTGTCTTAAAAGATAAGTATCTTTAAAATCATGCTGTCTTCCCCAGAAAGTAACTTTGCATAAGATCTTTTTCATTATCCCTTTCAGAGAAAAAAATCATGCCACATTATATTTTCCCCCAAAATTACTTGGCCTGGGCCCCTTCCCCTTGAAGTGAAAAAAGCACTGGTATTGCAAGAATATATGTTTAATGATGGTGTGCATCATGAGTCATATTCTAATCGTTCATTCCGAATTTAATATTTAATTTAAATATCGCATATAAGCATTATTTACAGTATGAATTTATGCAATGAACTGCAAATCATGTAAAGATAACAGGGTAAGGGAACTAACCATTATAATCATAGTAATGGTGTATATTGAAGTTACCTCCCTTTGCTTAAAGGCTATTTTGAAGAGAAGACTCTGCTTTGTCCTTACAGAGAAACATCCTTTCTGTCAACTGGATGTTCGAACCAGTTGGGTTAGGCAGACATTCATTCAAATGTCATTAGGGTCTTTTTAATCAAAATAGTGGAATTCTATGTCAAATATATTCAGCCTGTTTACATAAGAATTGAAGGTTTTTAGTTAAGCGAAAGTATGTTATAAATATAAGTATGCTGTTTCAGTCATCTAATGGATGCAGGACATAGATGGGGTTGTTAAATTATCATTCCAGGGGCCACAACTGGCAGATTGAATTATAATTTTGACGGTAATAAGATAAATACATTGGAGTTTGATTATTTAATCATTCGTGTCGGAACAAATGATGTTGGAAACACACAAAGTGTACTGTGGTATCATTTTTATTTAATGATGGCTTAATATTCACGTATTTCGCGCTAGGACTGGTGCGCAAATTTTAAACCTAAGCTTAAATTTAACAATGTAGTTCCACATACTTATCTGAAATGTGGTTATGTCCGATCGGACCTACACTTTGTATTTAGTTGCCTGTATCGCTATTTTATATAAATTTTAATATTGAATTTAATTCTTTTCATAGGAAATAAAATTATTTATTACTGTCAAATTTTTTTAGAGTAGTTTTTAATTAATGTTACTTATGTTTTTATGTCAGAATAAGTCAGGGTTTACTCGTTGTCAACTAGTTCAGTTCACTTTGACACGTAAAAACTTTTTAAAATTTATAAACCCTTTTAAAGTAATTGTTTTACAATTTATCATTTCAGGACATATCTAAACAATAATGGGGCGGTCAACTTTGATTATAATAATGATTTTTGGTTTGTTTTTTGTTTTCAAATTGGTTTGCGCAAATGAATGTCCGCACGAAACAGTCTTTTTCGGCAATTGCGCGAAATTTCGTGCCAGCAAAATTAAATGATACCACAGTACGTAACATTCTGTCTGACTGCAAATATTGTTGCCACAATGAGAAAAAGAAACAGGTCTATTCAGATCATTATATCCTCCATTTTACTGCGGCCTGTTAATCATGGGACAAGAGACGCACCACATATTTTGACGCACGGTTTGTTTTCACCTCGCTTATAAATATGTGATTTCCTAATGATGTAATTATGCTGCAAAATGATCAGTTAACATTCATCTGACCATTTAATAAATTAAAGTGTGTAAACTATGTAAACAGAAGCCAGTAAAACATCATTGTTTAATGATATAGTAAAAATGACACGAATTACTTAATACTTTTTCTCTTGTTGAATAAATCCTTAATATTGGTACCATTTTACACAATTTAAAACAAATTTTCCTGTAGTTTGCAACAAATGACAAATGTAGCATCAGTCATGTGATGGGCATGAGTGCAATATGATGTACTAAAATTTGTCCTTGTAGTAAATCCCTTACATGTTATATTGTTTCCATACATTTTTACCTTCATTTATAATTTATCATCATTGTTATTTTTCACTCTACAATATCAAAATATTAAAACTGCAAAGGACACTACCCCAAGAGATATGGTTAGTCATGGAAAACAGGAAAGATACCGCCAGTGATCCAAGAGTGATGTCTTTTCGCACTTAAAACAGAGTAGATGCAGAATCTGTAATAAAATTCCTTTTTCCAATTTTTTACCATACAACTATTGTCGAAAACTTATTCTAGATGATTAAAATAACACCATTCATGTTCTTTTTTGTGCCAGTTGCCAGAGAGTGTGTAAACTCAGTGGCGGATTCATGGGGGGGGGGAGGGGTTCGGACGAACTTTCCGTAAATGTTTTGGTCCCGGGTGGTTCGAGGTTCCAAGTTTGAGGGTATGAATTAATATGACTGGTTTCCAGAAAGAAATCGATGACCAGTTGGTGCTAAATTGTTTCATTTGACGACAAAAATGCTGTCTCAGTGGTAGTTTTTGGTGACAAACTTAGACTTCACGCATATTACGTACTCTCAATTTAAGAGGTCGCAAACATTGCAAATGGCGAAGACAGGCTAAAATTTCAAAAATGAATTTTGGGGGAAATACTTATTGCCACCTAGATTTTAGTAAAGAAATGTATTTAGCTATGTATGTTGTAAATGTTTGCAATTTCTATTTAGTCTAATTCATTTTCTAATTACCAAGCACATACTGAAACAAAAGAAAAACGGTTTGCATGAGAACTCTGAAATTCATGAACAATATACCAAAGCAACTCATACCTGAAATAAGTATATGCTGGTCTACAATGTTTAGTGCCAATTCGTCAAAATAATGTTAGGAGTTTCAAGAAATTTAAGGAAATCTTACTTCCTGGTTCAAAGTAAAAGTGAAAGTGAAAGTATTCACTGATCTTTTGCTTTGCTAACACTGTAAAAACCAAGTAAATCTAGCCGCACACTTCCCAGAGTTGAATTTTCTTGCATCAGAAAAAAATTAAGATTTATCATCTTCACTATCACGCTATTACACATTAGCGGACTAAATCGAACGGTCCGTAACAGACTCCGGCAAATGGGAATTTTTTATTGGACGTGGGGGGAAAAATATATAATATTTCGAGGGGGGAATGGGGCCCAATTTCTCCGAATATTTGGCATAAAAAAAAACACTGACACAATCGTTTCTGCTTAAAATCGGTCTCTTACATAAAAGTGCATCAGTGTGAACCCCATTTCGTGCCGTTCATGAAAATAAAGCATTTAAAAGTCAAAAATACTTGAACGTTACATACTATATATCCTACGAAGATTATATCGGTGCCGCTCCATTTTTTTCAAATTACTTCTAACTAAAAACGATATTACTTGATTTTGAGACTTCTTATTCTTAATTCAACATTTTTTGCAGATTTTACGTTTATTAAAACAAGATATTTTATTAATTTTGACTTGACTTGCTGAGCGGATTATTCGCCGATTGTTTTGATACGTAGAGAGGAGGATTCTAATATTCTATAATGGTAGTTAAGCTGTTTAAATACATTAATTAAAAACTCAAGTAACCGTCTAATGTCTTTATTTCAATAAAGATTTTCAACTTTCAACATCTAAAAGACTGAATACAACCGACGTTAAAAGTGTATATACTTTCGAACCGAAAAAGAAATCGGATTTTTTTCTCCGAAAACAAACTGGGAACCCTGAACTACAGCCGTTTCGAGCTGCTTTTTCTCTAATTAACAACTTCTCAAGTTGAAATATTGTGTTTCGCATATCTAGATTCAAATAATGAGATAGAGTATTTGGATCTGAGTGCTTTTAATTTCATCACTACTGTTCACTTGGAAATAGTTAAAATCAAGTATGAAAGAGAAGTCCAAATCGTGCAATAAATTACCCCACAAAATACCTCAGAATGCAGGATTTAGCATATAGATTTTTAAAATTTTCCGAGGGAACAGGCCCCCGGACCTCATGATTAGTTAGGTACCTTACAAATTCATTTGGGCCTCTTACAAATTTTATTTATCGAGAACCCTGGACGTGTCCGAGGGGCTGATGTTCAAGCTCAGTTACAAATTTACGCTGTTAAAAATATGACTAGCTGAGTTGAACCCCACTTGCTGAAATCCTGGATCCGCCCCTGAAACTTACTTTTAACTAATTAGAAATGTGGTTACATTACATGCCTCAAAATATGTGGGTGAAGACCAAAGTTAGCATTTTTGGGGTTGTCATGTTTGTTTCTTGCTCTACAAAAAAAATCTTGATATTTTTTCATAATTGCAGTTTTATTCAGATAAGGAAGGATGTATGTTCATGATATTAATGTTAACTTCAAAATGAACATTCAATTTAAAAAGTTGTTTTGGATTAAAAGCTTAAGTGCGTCAAAATAAGTGACACCAGGATATTGCTTTGCCAAGAAGTTTTGGAGTACAGTATTGACGAGTGCAACTCTCTATGTCTCCCTCTGCGGGGGCCTAAAATCAATCCATTATATAGCGTTTCATTAAATTAAATGAAACCTGTACACCATACCTGCCTTTTTTCACCTAACTCCTTTTTTTCCTGCACTTTTTTCTGTTGACACTTTCCCGCCACTTGCTTCATTGGCCGGTTTTATAAGTCTGGTTACCTGCACTTACGTCGGGTACCAGACTACGGTTTTATTTACATATAAAACGAACCAGCTATCGGATACTTTACGGAATTAGACGGAAACGGTGGTAAACTGCATAGCTGTTGTGTCAGTTCTACGGATCTTTTCTCGTGAATATTGATACATTTGCAGAGTTTCACCAGTTACATTTATTATTTAACATAATGTAATAATCATATATTATACTATTTACAAAGTCAAATATAAAGCATGTTTCTGATTTCCGGTATTACACCTGCCCAGTATAACGCAATGGTTGCCGGAAACCTGGAGCTGGAATGGATGCCGGCCACATAACTTTGAAAATAGTTGAGGAATGAACTTCAAATCATTGTCGGATATCCTGATGACCGACATATTATAATCGACCAAACTTGAGATCTTTAGCCTGAACACCGGTCCAGAACGGATAATTTAGACTATGCCACCTGTTCCGCACCTTAAACAAAGCCGCCCGTCTAAAGCTTGAGAATGCTATTCCGTTGCCCCTGTTTGCAAGAAAAGTCTTCTAAATGTTGATGAAACAATATTTGAACATTGTAGTTACATCAAATCAGAAATTGAGCTGATCAATAACGACATGTAACATTTTGTAAACATAAGTGTGTTGTATTTTCTACAGGGTATAGAAATAATGTTATGCGTCTTTTTTTAGAAAGTCACGTGATGCAAACCTTTAAAGCAAAATATTAGTTGCATAAAAGTTGAACTGATACTTTATTTGAATCAAACAACTGTTAAGGATGATGCCATATCTGAAATAGATTCATTCCGTTATCTTGAATTTGTTCGTCAAAAGCAAGACATCGCTTATGTTTTCTTAGAAACAAACGAATAATCGACTTTGGCGGGAAAGGCTGACTGTAAACAAAAGTTTACAAAAAGCTAGTCGGTCATTAGAATAACTTTTTAACAAAAAAACACATGACACTGAAGTTAAAACTTTAAGCCACTTTGAAATAAAAGCGCTTAATTTTTATTGGATGTCATACAAACATTAGTTTATTTATATATCATTTGTTTTGAAGGAATGCATTAATTAGCTGGTGATAAATTTTATCATTTTGCAAATATTATTAATAATTTACTTGACAGTACCATAATTGTTAGGTTTGTCAAACTCTACTACTTCGTCTAACACAATTTTTGTCAGAAAGTAAAGAGAAAGCAAGGACAATCAAGTTGTAATTGTATTCCAAAATCTAGAGTTTATGTTTAACAACAAACTTATGTCACTGTCCTAGGGCTGGGTGGGGATGGGGATGGGGTGAGAAGCATGACAGGGACTCAAACATATTATATTAAATATTCTGATCTTCAACAATCTTTTAGAACTTCAACATGCAATATATCGCTGGTTCTTGCACATTTTCTTGTTTTTGTTTGTTTGTTTTAAGGATGTCAATGTCAGTGTATTCCATGTTAGATGACATACATGTAATGCGGGTTTCAAAAAACTCATGTCCATGCGTTCATTTTGAAAATTGATGAAAACTTCTATCCATGCGTTACCATTAATATTTTCTTTCGTGTGGTATAAATCAACAAACATACGGTCGTGAAAAAGTGGAGGCTTATAACAAAAGAGACGATGTTTTAAACAAGCATTTAGGACGAAACGAACACTCAGAACTGTGCCTAATTGTCAAAATACTGTCGTTTAAAGAAAGAGGTTTTTTTTGCGATTTCCTGTGCAAATGTTGTGAATGTTCTAAAAGTAACGGAAGTTTAGCGAATGTGAGATGACAATTGTTAAAAGTAAACACAGGATGTCAGCGATTTTGCAATTTGTTTGCGATTTCCAGTGCAATTTTGGTGAATGTTCTCAAAAGTTACCGAATGTTTAGCGAATGTGACATGACCATTGTATAAAGTAAACATAGGAGATCAGCATGGGCAATATTTTTATCTTATATCATAAGCGTAGTCAATGGGGCGGTGAAACGATAAAAGTCAATCATCAATACGCTCAATTAGCTGCAAACGACAGAGATTAACGAAAAGGATGTCCACAGGAGGTTAACTGCTCTTTATGGTTACACGTTCGGAGTGCCAGGGTAGCATCAAAAGTAATTTTGTTTATTGTATTTGTCTAATATCAATTTATAGGATAAATGGTAACATGTAACCTCAGTTTTGGTGTCCAATATTGACAAGTATTTCGTTAGTCAAGTATGTTGAAAAATCATTTCAATCCATAATTAGTTGTTATCAGCTAATCAACCTCATAATTTTGCTTTTCCCGATCGCACTTCGGGAATGTTAAAACCCGAGCTGCGAGCGTTTAAACCTAGTTGGTTTAATGACTACCCTTCATTAGTTATTAGTTATGAACATTAGATTTGACCTTTTATTCGCAATTACTCATTCAGAGGGACATTTATATACAATGCTCTTTCTCAAAGATTTGCATAAAAGTGTTTAGTTTTGAGCTTGTTGCGCAAGATTCAAGATTCAAGATTTTATTCATACTCTCAATACATGAAAACATGTAAATATGAGGAACACAATATATATATTGTAAATAATAAACGAGGATTCGAGACAATAAATATAACATATCCAACAAAATATTGCCTGTTTTTGAGATCTATCTTTTTCTCTGTTCTTTTGATGTCCAAGTTGGAGCACTAATTACGATGAGGTATTTTATGTTTTTGAAATGCTTAAAAGTCTTAAACAGACTCAACCAAACCGAGCCTGCAATATTGTAATATTTGTCGTTTTAGTGGTTTTCAAAGTGACCTTTTCATCTTTTTTAAGAAAAAAAAATTAAACGATTGTTTTAAAATTCAGACTTGGTAAATATTCTGTACGTGCATCTGTATTTTTATCATTTAAACTTTAACTATTTAATTTATGTTACAAATTTCCCGTCGCCCCAATATTCAAAACTTGCCCTTGAATATATGCAATTGCAAAGAAATACGAATTGATTTATTTTGATTCCCCGATTCCCTCTCAAAACCACATCTATCCATGCGTTCTCTTCTTGGGATCTATAGTGAACGGCTGGACTAGTCGCAATCCAAATTGAGTTTAACTTGTAAAAGCTTTCAGGGGATGCCCCTGACTACAATGTCTGCTTCCCCATACACATGCAATATAACGGATCTGGATTCGGTCTTTTGTCGATACTAAACAATAACATTATTTTGACAAGTACAGTTAGGTAGACAACACAAGCACTATCAGTTCTCTTGTTTATGTATTGTACATACAGAGAAATGTAAATGAAAAAAACAAACTAGAAACTTGAAACTTCAACTAAATTCACAAATGGCTTGTCAGATACAATCTACGTGGCATTGGTCGGCTGAAAACTGAACAAATCCTTGACTTCCATTGGTCAAAACATAAATGCAAGCACGAATACATATTTATTCTATTAATTTATCTGCTAATGACCGACTAGCTTTTTGGAAAGCTAAAAATTGTTAAGAATTTATATTCAACATCAAAATCTACACCATTAGCAACGTCATATAACTCTCCTACAAATGCATTTCAATTTATGCCCCATTTTCACTTAAATTTTCGTAAACTATAATTTGCATATTGCACATTGGTCCATAACTTTGAAGCGGATTGAGACTTTGAATAAACAATCACCTACTTCGAATCAAGCAAGACACATAAATCTAATCAGTACATATTTTGAAGTTGTGCTCCTTTCTTAACATAGACACTCTGGTAAAGGTTTAATTATAGGGCTCAAAAATTTGAAACTGCTTGATATAGTTTCACAATCATAAGCTAAATCCCTTTCTCCAAGACCTATAATATTATCACCTTTATTTCACTTTTGCGAGTTTGCGTTAAAGGTTTTATTAAGTCGGGCCATAACATTAACATTAAAGTGAAAGATCTGAAACTAAAAATAAATGCTCGATCAAGATCCTCTTCGCTTTCAACAAGATACTTGACTCTTCAAAAATATTTACACAATTGGGCCCTTTAAGGCTTTAAAGTTTTCTTATTATTTCTTTATATGCAGTTAGACGACCACTTAGGGTTTACTCAACCTAATATTTCATATTGATGTGGAACTTTAAACAATCTCCAAATTCATGAACTACTTCATTACAAACAAACCCTGTAACTCTTTCAAAATATTTTCAAAATTATGCTCATTTCACTTAGTTTTTTTTTGTATATACCGGTATATACTCGTATTTAGTGTTATGCATATGACATATATTAAATAATTTTCAAATGATTGATACGGAACAGAAAAGAAATGTTTCTCATGATGACCTGCTTTATTTTCAACAAGACCCTAGATAATTCTTTAAACCTTTGATTTGTTTGTCTGTATCTTAAACATTATTGAAGTGATTCATAAAAATCTTAACATAATTACCAAAGTCAAAGTCAAAGAATTTATAAGCATATTCAAAATGAACATTGCTAAATAACATACATAACATAATGTATGGCATGTCGTGGAAATAAATACATGACAAGAATGAAAAAAAAACACAACACAATATGGGAAAACAAACAAACAGAAATGTAAGGTTAACTATAAGATGTATTTTGTTATTGTAACATTATAATATTATTTTCGGAGAAAAGTGTGTGTAGTAAAGTGGGAAAAATCTTTAGGTTTCAGCAAAATTCAAACGTTTCTTTTATTGGTTGCTTGTGATAAGTACATAGCAAGATTATCCATTATCTTTTTATTGGTACAAGATAAAAGATTTATAAATTTATTCATATTTGACCATTGCATATAGTATTTTGGTAAATATTTAATCCTTAGATCTCTATACAGAGGGCAAACTAACAAAAAATGGTACTCATTTTCTATTACTTTCATGTTACATTTGGTACATAGCCTATTTCTCTGCGAATATTCCTACGTTCTTCAATATTTAGTTTGTGTGCGGAACATCTAAATCTAGTCAAAATAATTCTAAGTTTTTTGTTATTTATACATTAAATGTAAGGGTCTAAGTTAAAATTGTGTTTAAAGTTTTAAACGTTGCATAACAATCAAGTTTTGGTGAATTTCTTAAATTTTCATACCAACTTTGTAGGTAAATATCAAATAGTCGCCTAACAACGGTATCAATTTGTACCTGAGAAACGATATTCAAGCCAAGACTATCCAAAAGCTGCTTTACATTTACACTCCAAGTATTGATATAATCTCCTCCTTTATATCAGGATTACTCCTTATCTTAAACCAATATTTAATGATTCTTATTTTTCTAAACAAACTTAATGGAAATCCATAAATTACCAACAACGTCAAGTTACATTCCATTTTTTAAAAAGTTTTATCCCTGTTTTAACTTAGAAAATGCAGTAAATTTAGTGATAGAGAGATAGACACTTCTTAAAATAATAAATTTGAGGACTTACGTCAACACTTTTATAACAAATTTTCATAAACTACTAATACGATTTCTAACTCTTCCAAATATTTTTAAAATGGTTTTATTGGTTTATGGCACATAATTTGTTATTTGAATTCAATTCTGTCTTGAACCATTGACTTGCTAATATTATTCCAGTTGGCAAATGAATATTTGGACATAGACCTAGTTTTACTCTAAGCACTGCCTTGAAATAAAATACATCAAACAAGAGTTTTATTTTCAACATTGCATTTATTCCAAGTGAATCTCGACTAGCGAAGCGTGATGTCTCCTCTAATAGCTCATTATCCATTATGTTTCATTTGCCTTTGTTAGTTGCAACCTGTATTGTTCATTAATGGTACTCTGTCCAAAGGATTATAACAAATCTCTTTCAGGATATCAATTAACCAAGATGAACAGAAACGATGGTGGATCAGTTTCGCAGTTAATAAAGAATGAAAGCGGCTGCATGTAAGAACAGTATTATACAAACAGAGTGGAATTCCTGAAATTATGATAATGGAATGTTAAGGGAAAATCTACCCATATATGTAGATTTAGGGAAAAGCTACCTACATAAGTAGTGAGATTTAGGAAAAATCTACCCATATTAGAAAGACTTAGGAGACTGGACACCTATTGTCGTAGGTATTGTTCGATTGCACCGTTAGCGCTGATGACATCGGCAGCAACATCATGGAGAACAGGTTGAACTTGACACCTTCTGTCGTCAGTTTACCAGCTAACTTTAACCAGCAGTCCAGGATTATTTCTGCCAATGTTATATATGTGTTGAGTGTGTTGTGTGTGCTAAGTACATGCATAGTAAATTTGGCTTTATACCGAAGTAAAAGAATTCCGGAAACATCAAAGAGCATATGCGTTTATTTGCTTACGATTTACTTAACATGTCCCTTTCAGGCCATATTAGCCATCCTGTGCCCCACAAAGCGAAACTTGGAGATTACTTTGTGTCAGCGATTGTCTGACTTTCTCGAATAGGAGCATCCGGTGATATTAATGATTTACCAGTACGCATATTAATATCAAATGTTATAATTACGGCATCTTCACTTTCACGTGTCCAAACATACCAAAAACAGTCGTCACTGTCGAATAGAAACGCACACACTTTTATTGATTTCGAATAGACACGTACACATAATTTTACTTTTACCTAGGCATAAAAACACTTTAATTATCATTTATTAACAAATGATGAGTCATGTTTTGGTTCTTGAAACTAATGCTAATGGCCACTTGAATAAGAAATTAAACAAATAATTCAATTGAATAATATTTTATATGTAATATTAATACATTTTATATGTAATATTAATACATTGATGTCATATTTGGCAAAAACATCGCAATATCAGATGAAATCAATCAATGACAAGCATTAAATGTTTTGAAAAACGTAAAATAAACCATACATTACACACCTTGATTTCTGTTCGATATTTGAGTCGCCTCCTTGTCATATTTTCTATGTTAATTTTTGTTCATACAGAAACAAGTCTGGTGTAAGTCTTACTAGCGGGACGTTTTATAAACAAATTTCTGTTGAGAAACATACACTAGCTGTCGATGCGCAACACTTTGCAGTTACACGTGTTAGTCCTCAGTGATAATACTGTTCAAACGTTTATTGATAAACATTATGCGGTTCGTTTCGATAGTGTACAGTGTTCAAGGAGGCGTGACTTAGAAAGTCTGGGGAAAAGTAACTCTTCATTTCATAGATACGTCAGTTGTCACATAGGCGAGCAGTTTAGATCCAGATCACCCATTAAGTCAATGTCATTTGATCAGTATTTGTTCTTTCCGTTTTTTGAAACAAATAACCTAGTGAATCTCACAGCGAGAAGTGTCGACCGTGCTCTAACTACACGGATGAGCCCGTTGATCCGGATATAAACTGTTTTGCCATGCCATTAAAGATTTATTTCTGAAGTAAAGGGTACAGTGGAAATTCCACGGATGAACCCTTATTTCTCAACTCATTGATATGGTGTTTCCGGATAAAGAAATTTCATAAATCACTTTATAAAATATTATTTCAGTACATGTTTACTGGCCATTGAATAACAAAACTACTTTCAGTTTGACAATTGAATTCTTTTGCATACCCATATATGGAAATTTAGGCAGCAACTGTTTAGTCAGTTACAAAAATAATTTCGACCATTATATACGCCCTAGGCCTGGCATTTTAATTTTTATACAAGCCTAAAAATAAACTATAACCTATACATGCACTTAGCAAAGTCCAAACGTATTAGGCATACTATTTAAATACAATAGTAACAGTATGATAGCTGTTTGATAGCTAATGATAAATAAAATCTTTATAAGTATGTTTACTTAATGTGGATTAAATGTCCAAATATAATTGTTTCTAGTCTAACTTGATTGTTCCGTCAAACAGGAAGATGAATAGTCAGCTTTAGTGTAAACGATTAAATCATTTGTATTATCAAAAACCTTAACGACATCATAAAAAGATACCACTTCGCAATCGCTTTGTTCTTCCTTCTTGTAGATATACCCAATGAATGGATGGTATCGAGTCTCGTATTGAGGGAATTTATTGATAGGCTTTTCAGGACGTATTGAATTAATAGAAGCTAAACTGTATGAATCTATAGATGTCACTATGTACGCGATGCAATTTTATGTTTTATGTTGTGCAAAACATGTAGTAATGTGATTGAACAATCAATAAAATTCGTTTCTTTTCCAATATGAAAACCAAACTTACAAAATATCCTCTCCAATAATTTTACACATATTAAACATGTTAAATAATGTGGTTGAGATAACTTATGCGTGGTTAAATAATCTATTTCTTGCTATATATGTGTTTAACCTATACTCCATGACCATACATTTAAAATGCAAAATAAGTCGTGAATGGCTGCCGCACGTGTACTCACGAATGCGCGCATGTAAAACCTTTATATTACATTTATTTGAAGGGTGTACTGTTGATTCGACGTTTCATTTAGTATACCTACGTGTACATGTGTAATGCTCTCTCTCTCTCTCTCTCTCTCTCTCTCTCTCTCTCTCTCAGTTACATTGCAAATATATATAAGGCTAAACTTATGAATATACTTTAAGCTTTTACACATCATAAGTATAATGTCCTATTGAAAGTAAAAGTTCCCGCGATAACGAAAAAAACGGAACTTTTAAACAGGACTATCTGGAATAGAAACTGATATAATATTAGTTTGTATTAATGAATTGTACAGCGCTATAGTATGCCGTAAAAAGATGCGCCAACACCAAGGAAGTCAGCATACTTTTCTGGAGTAACAAGTTCTATAAGTCTATCGTCGGCGAGCCCTGAGAGATATTTCAAGCGCAGTGTGTTAAAGACAGCTTCTATAAACATTATAAATGTATTAAACGAGATAACATCATTGGCGGAGCATTAAAACGCTACGTGTAGTCTGACGTCACTATACAGCTGACCACAGAGCGAACACGTGGTTTCAGTTGTTGAGCACGGTGTGCAGCACAGTTTTGACAGAAACGTCATTAGCTCTTTACTATTTGGCTTCTCAAGCGCGACTCGCCAGATGTAAGACGTCGTCAGTTCATAGTGTACGTCCCTGAATATTCTAAATTCATCACATGCGGTCATTCGTTCGTACCACTTTGACTGTTCGTGCGTAAGAATGGCGCGCTTGCAGGTTTTCTTCCAAGAAGATTTGCTGGGAAATTTCATTGTCTTTTCGAAGTCATGTTAGTGAGGGGCTAAGTTGTATTTTTCAAGAATGTTCACAATGTCTGGTATAAATCCGCTATGTGTCTTTGAGCTGTTGTTCCGGTATTGAGTTAGTCTGTGTAAGAGAACTTTCATTACAACAACTGAAGATTTCATTCTACATATAGAACCTAAGCAATTTAACTTTTGTTGATCGATGTAAGCCTCTATCGATGTATATCCTAGAAGACCTTTCACCATATCTGAGCGAGTCCTGGGCGTCAACGACTGCATATGTTTTAAACAAAAATGATGAGTTGCCTCCATTTGACGCATATCTGTCCGCGTGATGTTGTTCCAGACGTCACAGCCAAAAAACGCTTTGGGGAGAATGTTGACATGTAGTAATTGGATTGATGCCATATTTATGTATACAGTTTACACTAAACAGTGTCCCTCTCGCCGATTGAAGTACGTTTTCCACGCTAGCCGGTG
This sequence comes from Corbicula japonica, assembly GCA_038501625.1. Taxonomy (NCBI): domain Eukaryota; kingdom Metazoa; phylum Mollusca; class Bivalvia; order Venerida; family Cyrenidae; genus Corbicula; species Corbicula japonica. The sequence goes on from JAZAYU010000318.1 coordinate 72,160, forward strand.
ATTTTCGACTTGTACATTGTGTTACACCTAAGTGTTTGTATTCTGTGACAACTGGTAAGGTAACACCTCCGTAAGAGATCCGAATGTTTTCTAGGTTCCTGCGTCTTTTCTGGTCATGTATAAGAACGGCACATTTTTTCGGATTATACTTATATCTCCATTTGTTTGCGTATCTAAAGCACAAATCCAGAAGTTCGTTAAGGCCCGTTTCGCTGAGTGATATTAGAACAATGTCATCGGTGTTGGTGCGCATAGTGAAATATTGTTCATTTTCAAACCACTTGATGACTCAGACAATTCGTTTAAAAGTTCATCCAGGAATATAGTGTAGAGGAAAGCCGCACATATACTTCCTTGTCTGGTGCCCTGCTGAATATTGAATGGTTCGGTTATGTAATAAGCAAAGTGAAACGTTATAGAAAATCAATCCGATAGTATTTTGTCAAATTTCGCGAGTTTATGTTTGCGTGAAATTGTCCTTTGCGGCGTTTTCGCGAAATCGTTTTACCGCGAAAAGAAATGATATCACAGTACATGTATATTAGGAAAGACCCAACTGCACTTAAACGAATGTTGCCACATGATCACTCATTTATACAACTTTTAAAGTATAATACCAAATACTACAATTGAAGAGACAACTAGCGTTTAAATCGTGACATAATAATGTTTGAAAACCCCTCTGTTCGGCGACAGTCGTCAATAAACAAATATAATAAAATTTATTGTCGTATTTAATTGTCGTATTGATCAACATTAGAGTGCATTTTAAATTCACAAATATGCTTCTTGGAATTATAGTTATCGTTACAGCCACAAATATGCAAGGTATGTGTAATTATAAAAAGTAAAAAAAAACAACATTTTTTCAAATATTAAATATAAATCGTTTAATGTTTTAAGTATATACTGATTACAATATAAAATTACCTTAGCTTTTACATTGATGATATTGAAACCATTCGGTACATATTTACAATATCAGTTAGATTAAAGTAAAGTGTTATCATTGTCTTTTTTCTGCAGCGAAAATTTAAAAACATATTTGACAGAAACAATAAAATCAACCTGACAAATTTACACAACAGCCATAAAACTCTTTTTTATTCTTCTCCCTTTTCCTTTTATTTTTGACTGTATTGGAAAATAAGGTTCCCGATTCACTATCGACAAAATTGTAGAATTCGCTATTATTAATATACTTTGTCTTTTGTTACTATGTAACCTTGACGTAATAAAGTTTGCCGTTGTTGTTGTTGCCAATGGGAAAACATGTTAAAGGCTGTCTTCTATTTTCCTCGCCTTACGGAAGATGTATTTTACGAAAAAAAAATCGAAAGTTTCCAATTATTTCATTGAAGACACTCTCTACTGGTTGATTGGTCAAAGTTTGAAAATGTTTTCATTGATGACAGTCGGTAAATTAGCAGAAAACGAGGAAAATGCTTAAGGGTGACAACACCGGTCGTGTATTCCTGATCTTGATCAACATCATTGTTTTACATTCCGTCATAAATGAAACATGAAATTCATATGAAGACATTCATGTTTTATCAATCAGTTACAGCTGGTTATAATTACCAAAGTTGTAACTTTCTATTGACTAAATATGTTTACGATTATCAGTATTAAAGCTCAACAATGGTATAGCGCTACCTTGGTCAACAGCGCTTGCAGCAGCATCTGCAACTGCACACCATGATCGAGTTAAAAGCTGCCGATTGAAAACTAATGGTCAAAAACTGTGTTATATATAAATATGGACACAATATTGCCAAAAATTAAAAAACAAAAAATAACACGTTTAAAAATTCTAAGGTCTTTCTTACATCTCTAATAAATGGGCATTCATAATATTTAAATTCATCCGTTACAGTATAATAGATTTTATTTTATGATAATAGAAACTAAGGAGAAAAATTCCGCAAAGACATAGCCCATTGAATGATGTTGTCGCTAAGCGATCAACCATTGTCGCATTTCTATAGCACCGGTAATTAAAATTATAATCACAGTGAAAGCAATTCATTGTGCTATTAAAGTAGTGAGATATTCATAAAACCTTATCGATGCTGCTGGATTATAATGTACGAGAATTAATGTATGAATTATAATGCTCGTACAATTCACTGCAAGCTTACTGCTCACATTCAAACACTTCTGTTCCAAACTGCAAGCGTGACGCGACACTTTAAATCATAATTATAATTTAATTTTTATTTGCAAAGCAAAGCTAAATACTGAAATGTTCATACTATACTCTTGTACCTTGCAGTAAATAGCCAGCCACCGGGGCTCACGAATTACACGTCAAGTTACGCGTGTCACGGCAATGCCAACCCTGCCGTCAACTACATTAACGCTACTTGTCCAGCCGCTGAAGTGATAGCTGTTTCAAATATCATGATGGGAGCCAACCCATTGTCGGATCAGTGCCCACTTTACTATAACTCCTCTTTCGACTTTGACATTTGTTGTACAAATGATGGGGGCACCGACTGTCTTTTTCCATTTTATGGTACGAACGGTCAGTATCACAGGTTATGCAACGGTCGTCCGACGTGTTTCGAGGTAACCCAGCATCAGCAGTTTGATAACTCCATGTGTAATGTATCAATCTATGGTGCGGCCGAGGGCTCTTACAGCAACTATATGTTCATGCAGCATTATTGCATAAAAGGTACCTTTTCAGTATTTTAAATATAAATACATTTTTCCCATGGGTCTGTTGTTCTTTATTTATCTTTTTTTATACAATTATTTAAAACATTATGTAGTGCTTAAAGAAATGTTGAGAATAAATGTAGCTAACCGACTATTTTGAAAAAAGTGTGTTTGATTTTGGCAGATGATGAAGATGATGATTATGCTGATAATGCTGGTGATGATGATGATGATGAATATGATGATGGTGGTGGTGGAGATGATGTTGTTGTTGTGACGATAAACATTCCCCATTCACAAGTTAATAAAACTTACCACATTCACAAGTTACCATAATATTTATCCGGCGTTGTCTCTTTGAAAAACGCCAAAGTCACAATTGTTCATGTATTACTTGTCCGCGGCGGATTTAGCTGAGTTGGTCGCAAAGGTCGAGATGTTTTCCTTGTTCAGGAATCTGTTTCTAATGAACGAAACGTGCGGTCATTTCAATGAGGCTGACGGAGCAGCAAGACTGTGCGGTGGCTGTAACCTTTAACACTGCCTCAAGAAGATAATTTATTTAGAATAATATTATCACCGCACGACGAGCAAACGCAGTCGCTGCGCTGCAATGGGCCGCACCTTACCACCCGGAAAGTCCTTAGCGAACACTATTTAAAACAAACTCTTAGACACATTTCGTCATTTCAACAGCGTTGTCAATTTCAATCGCAAGACAAGGTGATTGAAATGTTTACTATAAAGACTTGTTTTTCATAGAATGTAAAAAGTTCTGCTCATGGTAAAATAATCCTTCTCAAAATATAACGGTTATAAATATAACGGTTTTTGTTATATTTGTTAGCGAAAACTGACATTCGGTCGGAGTTCGGTAGTCAGTACCAAATGCTGTTGTTGCGCATTTTCAAGATTTACGTAAGTTTATATATTTAGGTTGGAAAGCATATAACTTTTTTTCTTACTGTTTAAGGACGTAGCTCATGAAGTGATAGTTAATAAACCATAAGTATTGATCTATCATTTAACGGATTATATAACAGCTAATCGATCTATTAAATAATTAAACCATTGAAACAATTGAAAAAAGATTGATTGGGTCTTTTGAAGGACCAATCAGAATATACTATTACATTATTGAGGAAGTTGAGTAGTTATTATGCAAGTCACTGAACATTGGGCTTTAACAAAGAACACGATTTAGTTTAACCGTATTTTATTGTCTTATTTGGTTTATTACAAGTGCAATATCATATAATCAAGTAGGCCAACATGCTTTAATTTTAAATGAATATTCTACTTTCTTTATTATGGTCTTCATTTAAATATGCTTTGCATTAATTTTCCATTAAAAGGAATTAAATAACAAATTGATCTCTTTTTATATTGTTTTTTATTTATTTTTTAAGAAATGCATCACAAATCGTTTTATATAATTAACAAGATATATTGCCAGGCAGCTGTCTATAGATCTGTGTATTACTGCGTGTATAATGAAAAGGTAAATATAATCGGGTAAAAGTGTATTTGACAATTATCATTTTCCATCCGTTAAATGTCTTTATTTGAAATTATGATTTTAACTCGGTTAAGAAGTGTACTTGGTAATGGGATTTGGTGTGCCTGCCGATGTTAAACGAATTAACCATTTACTCCATATATACGCATTTTACGCATGTGTGACCATCCGTGCCGACTGATCAGGATCTACACTGGTCGCATTTTGGTCAGAAATAACCTAACACATAATAAAGCTAGCGGTGCAGATCCTGATCAGACGGCACTGATGTGCCGGCTGATCTGGATCTACACTGTTCGCCCACGCAGTAAGATGTGTCTGTGGAGGAACGGGTTAATGCTCAGTGCTCCAACTAACGTCAGTCATATACTAGACCTTTCATCAATATCATGTAGGCAGTACGTAACGCTGGATATGTGTGAATGCTATTTAGGCAAGGACACAGACTAGCTCTCCGTCGTAACATAATACATACACGTTATACTGAAATTCGAACAATAGGTTAAAACACCGTTTCGAGCAAACTCATGGAAAATATCGATTTTCAAAAAAATACCTATAAGTTTGCCAGATTTTAAATGTGTTAATCGGACTAAAGCAAAATTATAAAGACTAGTCGTGCACTTTGCTGCGATGAATAGGTACATCCATTTCTGAACTCTGTCATAATGAACTTTGGTGGCATGGACCGAAATTCTTAAAAATTGGAAACTGAACACTGGCCTGATAATAAGTTGGTGATTAGTGAAGAAGCCAAAGTTGAAATAGAACGAATAGCAAAAGACTGCAGTTTTGTGGCAATCAAGTTTGACAATGACTTTAGATTAGATCCAACAAGATTGTTTGGTACACGATTTTTGGTTTTGTCTAATAATCATGTACTCAAAATATCGTTTTGAATAGTAACTTTCGTTAATGTTTAAAGAAATGTGATCAGAACATAAATCTTGAAAGAATTTTATAGTTGCAAAATTGATTTCATTGTATTGTGTAATTGATCGGTAAACCTCTCAATGTGCGGGGGAATGTTTAGAAAAGTCACTATAATCGAGTTCTCCATAGTTCTCTATAGTCTTATTAATTGTGGCATAGTACCTTGATATAGTTGAAAATTTGATAGTGTGTAACCTTTGATTAGATATAGATTTAAGGTTTTGAAACCTTCTCGTGCTGTGGCGGCAATACAGAAAAAAAATCGTATTCCATAGTTGATTTATGGGCCTAGAATATATCGTCTACTCAAGAACACATTTTGAGCCTGTTACATTTTGCAATTCAAAAATTTGCTGAGAGGAGTGGCTACAATAGAACCCCTTACAGAACTGTGAAACAATAGTTGCGGCGAAATTGCTTGCCTGCAAAGGCGTCAAAATAAGTATGAGAATACTAAGACGTGTCATTGGCGGTTAAAGCGTTAATCGACCTTAAACAGATGGTGTTCTTTATTAAGTCAGCTTCACGGTTCTAACAACGGTTTGAACACTAATTTTGAACCCTTAACATAGGCGGATCCAGGATTTGTAGTTAGAGGGGGGGGGGCGGAAAATAAACAATCCGACTGAATCCAGCGGGCCGTAAGGGCCCCCGGTGAGTCCAGGGCAAAGCCCTGGCCAGGGGTCCAGGGGGCCGGAAACTCCTGTGTTTTAGTCATTTCTAAAGGATTCATGCACTTTTCCAGAACCTCAAATATACTTTCCCAGGGTATACAATACAATGTACGAGAGCTCTAATCTACTGTGTGCTTAAGGTATGAATCAAACGGAGACAAAAATAAGATCTTTTGCACAATATATATTTTGAATGTTTGCGTGTTTCCAACTTGGTGCATCCATGTTTGTTGACTCACTTTACTCAAAGGAAAAATATAAATGGAAGTAAGTGAAAGCGGGAATATTTAAAATACAGAAACGTATTTTACTATGAACATGTAAACTGAATTCAAGCGAGAGGAAAAATAAAGCAAACACGTAAACTTAGGTATCACAAATTAATCTTACAAAAAATGAGAAGGAATTGTTTGTGAATTGTTCGTTATGTCATTGTATTAGTGTACTCCTAGTCTCGAAACTTATTGCGAAAATTTTTTGACATTTATATATATTTTCCTATATATCATATTCCATTACAGAGAAAAAAAAACCTTGCTTGGGCAATTTTAGGGGGGGGGGGGGCGTACGCCGGGTCCGCCCCCCCCCCCTGGATCCGCCTATGCTTACGCAGGTAAAAAACTCACTTAAAATCACTTCCTTAATAGCCGAAAGCCCTAACGCATAGTGAATGCCTTTACAGCAGGTTCTCCGAAAACGTTGTGTTACATGTACCAAAAGGTATTCCAAGTTGCGCAGAACGACATTAATGTACTTCATAAATTTATACTTTCCTTGGCCGGCATACAATATAACATGTTTTAGTTGTTTAGCAAAATATTGCGTGATAATATTTTTAATTATGTTTTAAAGAGGATGCGATTATAGGTATGTGTCAGACAGGCAGCCTCACCATGAACGACACAATTTATCTTTGGAACAGAGACTTTAAGACATCTTTTATTGTTACCTCCGATACTATGTGTACATGTTCCGTCGAGGTTGACAACTGTAATGCCCAGATATACATGTACACCATGTACAAGCATCTGACGGGCAATGAGTAAGTGTTTATCCATATAGTTTTTAGAAAATTCACGTTAACAAACGTTAGAGCAGCAGAAAACAGAAGTATATTTTTTTTTTTTTAAAAAGGATCTGGCCCCACGTTTTCATAACTATAACCAACCCCGTTTGTTAGGATCCAGAAAATTAAAGAAAGCATTTCGTTTGTAATTTTAACGGGAGCGCTGGTACATGTAAGCGAGTCTTGTTTAAGAAGTATTATTTTTTATTCTAGGATGAATTCTTGCGAGCAAAACATAACCATTTCAGACAGCGACAACACAACACTTGCGCACTGGACCTGCTCGGACAATAGCTTAACTATTGACACAAAACCTCTGGCTGTTACTTACCTCCGACTAGAACTAAACAACCAAAGGAACGACTCAGGCGGGAAATTTTGGTTAGGATTCAAAGGTTCGATTAAAAACAATAATATTTTTATTGGCTTTTAAAATATAATCTTTGCGAAAGACGTACAAAACCCGGCAATTTTAGAACCGTTGATTTATCATTTCTATGAGTTGTTTTGAGGTTCCATTGATCCAGGTGATGACCCATTGATTCTTGAAATTTCCAAAAAAGTCTCATTTACCCCTACGATTTTAGTTGAATGTTCATTTTTTCGTTTAATTTTGGGAATTTTGGAAATCAATTGGTAGAATCCTTAAAAACGGTCAAAATGAACTTTGAGATCCAGCAGCCAGTAACAACCATGTTATCGACAATAGTGCCGCAACCTAGGGATGCTACAAACTACTAAAGGGAGCTGAATAAAACGATGGAGATCACATCGTCAACTAACAAACTATACCTTTAGTATTTGCAGAATTGTTATTCTTTTTTCTTTCTGTAAACCCGAAGCACAAGTCTTAAAGTTCTAAAGCGATTCATGGAATAGCAATAATGGGCAATGAGGAAATGGTCTGTGCACTATCAACCAGAACTCTAACTTAAGTATTTACAGAATTGTTGCCCCTGTATATTTATATTCATAAAAATGTTTGTTCTAAGAATAACTCTGAAACTGCAAAAACGATTAAAATAATCATTATACTTCTGAACATCAACTCAACAAGACTTGACCCTACCTTCAGTATTTGCTAACTGTTACTTTCTTTTTATTCGTTTTTACACAACTTTTTATTTGTTTTTACACAAAAGCTGCCGAAGGGATCTGAAAGAATAATCATAAAAGGCAAAACGAAATGTGCAGTGCACAGAACCCATGAATCTACGTTTTTTTCACCGTTACTAAACTTGTTTTACACATATCACTGGAAGCATTAATCAGTTCTATTGCTTTTCTGTAATGATGTATTTACATTCTATGACGTATAGCAAGTCTGAACTCAAACATAACGATATCCTGTCCGGCATCATCACGGAAACATTGCATGTCAACAACAACAACAACTACAGTGTCGTCAACGACAGTACAAAGTAGCGCTAGCAGCACGCAGTCTTATGTCACAAACTCTACGACCACAAACTCTAGCCCTACAACGGAGCTTTCAACAACCACCACTAACAACGCTACTCTCACAACGTCAGCTGGACCTCATACTATACAACCAGGTTCAGGTCTGTATGCTTTAAGCTGGCACTGGTGCTGGACCATGTTAAGCTGGCACTGGTGCTGGCCCATGTTAAGCTGGCACTGCTGCTGGCCAATGTTAAGCTGGCACTGGTGCTGGCCCATGTTAAAATGGCACTGGTGCTGGCCCATGTTAAGCGTTTTGTTGGTAGTTGGTAGTCCAGCTGTGCGGCTAAAACCAAGGGATCTTATGTGTATCCTGTCCTGTTAGGATTTTCATGCTGAAACAAAATCTGTACAAGTTTAGCATGTTTAGTTTTCCAGTTTATAGAAAGCTTTGCATAATCCTTGGTTATAGCGTTGAACAACGTCTAAACTGTAATAAAACTAGTACTAAGCCAGCTTCCTAAGTGTTTTGAATATAACAAGTTAATAGTTGTAGTCCGCTTACATGTTCATAGTGAAGGACAATGGATTAGATAAAGTAAATGAAGAAAGTGTAAATATGATATGAAATGTCCACTCCACTCCGAATATTGTTTGTTGTCATACTCGTTGTCAGCTTATACAAAAGACATGAATTGCATGACTTCCTGCAACAAGGTACCATTATAGTGCAATATTACCAAATAACAATTGTTTAGTTGCCGACAATAATAGTGTACATCTTACTTTTGTTTCAGATGGTTTAACAGCAGCGGTAATTGCCCTTTGTATTGTCTGTTGTTTCAGATGGTTGAACAGCAGCGGTAATTGCCCTGTGTATTGTCTGTTGTTTCAGATGGTTTAACAGCAGCGGTGATTGCCCTGTGTATGGTCTGTTGATTCAGATGGTTTAACAGCAGCGGTAATTGCCCTGTGTATTGTCTGTTGTTTCAGATGGTTTAACAGCAGCGGTAATTGCCCTGTGTATTGTCTGTTGTTTCAGATGGTTTAACAGCAGCGGTAATTGCCCTGTGTATTGTCTGTGCGCTATTGTTTCAGATGGTTTAACAGCAGCGGTAATTGCCCTGTGTATTGTCTGTTGTTTCAGATGGTTTAACAGCAGCGGTAATTGCCCTGTGTATTGTCTGTGCGCTATTGGTAATTGCGGTAATTATACTGTCATGTTGTTTATACAGTAGATGTCGAGAACAACACACTGACGATGCCGAAAAGGTAATGTTGACACTCTTGTAAGTCGATTTGCCATTTATTTTCAAAATACGAAGCATGTTTTAAATGCCGACTGTGTTGAATCTATTCTTACTGAAACAGTGTCATTTATTTCAATGATAGACACTGCTAAGTGATATTAAAGTAAAAGCAGCACCACAGAACTACATAAATCAAAACTCAGTGTTCCGTAGTCATACATACGGTATATACAAGCGTATAAAATGCCAATTATGGTCCAATTTATTTATTTTCAATGATACAAACTATATTCAATGTGACAGATACAAAATTGCCTCTCTAAATTGTTTATTTAGGTATTTATTCTTAATTATCTTTCATTAAATAATAATGCAATCGTTATATTCTGAATGTTGACATTGAATGAAAACTTATTTACTGATGAAAAATGTTGGTTAATACGAGCATTAAAACATACTTTTTAAATCCAATATGACCATTTAAGCATGGGATAATTTTATTTGCAGGCATCATCGAAGAGAAAATTATTAATCACGATGTCTTCTGAATCATTACAAAATAAAACAATAACCGAAGAAAGCAGAGAGATAATAAACAATATTCCAGCATTATCAACTACCGGTTATGTAGCTTGTATCCCGACAACAATTGGTTTTTCTCAGGTAATGTCATCTAATGTCGGATGCCAAACAAATAACTTACGCAACAGTTTGAAACAGTCTGAATTTGCATGTCAGGTAAACATAATGGTACCAAAGGACACAACAGATGACGCTATATGTCAGACTGATGACACTGAACCGGTGTTGACAAAAACGGACTTTGAGTGTCAGGAAGAAGTTATTACTGCGGAAGTAGCTGACAAAGCTGTAAGTACAGATCTTACAGTAACACCGACGAACGATTATCAAAGTCAGACTACTAAAGTTCGGTTTAAACATAAGAAAATTCAATGTGACCAATCAGTCAGTCTGAATGCACTAAAAATGAGGTCGACATATTCTCAAACACATGGACAGGAGAATCAGATTCACCTGAATAAGTCAGATAAAACTTTGCTTGACACAGTCGATGAGAAAAGCGCATACCCAAGGGCTGCCGAGAAGGACGTCTTCGTTCACAATAGTGAGCCATCTCTGCCAGCGAAAATGAAGAAGAGAAGAATAAAGAGAAAGAAAGTGCATATACCTGATGATAAAACACAGCCAGTTGAAAGTGGAGAGGAAACAAATTATCATTACGATGTTCATGAAGTAAGGACAGAAATTCCGGCAAGAGTACAAATTAGAAGTAGCAATGCGGAAATGCAAAAACTGTCATCAGATTTCACAGATCAGGGTGATATTAAAGATAATGTGAATGAAACAAAACAGATTCATGTTCCTCCAGAACCCGATTCAATACAGGATTTCGCCGAAGAAAGAGAAGACAGCGATGACATGCCTGAAGTAGTTAAGAGGAAACTAAAAATACAAAGAGTCCTTGTACAATCGTTTTTCGCTCAGGAAAGAAGAGACAAGCAGGTCGAAAAAGCACTATTGAAAAAGTATAAGAAAATGAGAAGCAAAAAGAATTTAAAGGCTCTGAAGTAAAAACAAACAACCTTATGGATTTCCATACTGGACAAGTAATATCGATTTAAATAGATGAAAAGGGAACTTTGGAGGCAACCGAAAGTGCCTTTTCACGTTTCAAATATCAAAATAATAATTCAAACTGTAGAAGACATGTTTGACTTATCAAAATAAATGTGATGTAATATTCTTACACAGTCAACGTTCAAATGAAAAAAAAATTATTGCCAAAGTTGTTAAAGCGTTACGAGCGCAATAAAAGCACTCGTAATAGGTCCTTAAAATATACTGAATCATAAAAACTTGACGAAGTTCTCTCCTTTTCAGTTATTAATATTCATTACATAGTAGTAAAATATATGGTTACCACATATCAGACAATAAGTTATTTCACCCTGAACTGTGAATAGGCAGCTTTAAGCCGGAGACATTTCTTCGTGTAAAACGCATTTATCTGTGTTATGATTAAGTGGTCGTCAAATTATGATCAGATTTATTAATATTTGTTGTAACTGATTATAATAGGGTGTATCTGGTCTCTCGCATTAATAAGAGTTTTTCTACACCTAACTGAAAGTCATGTATCCTCATTTAGGGTCCAGTATGTGTAGTATACTCGTATGAGGACGTAGAAAAATAATGCAATTAGTACTTGGTACTATTTATCTGTGTTAAATTACAGCCAACATTAGTTTTGGTTAAATAGTCTAAGTAGGAAAAGGGGCATAAGTCTTTCAAATCCATACTTGACCTAAACAAATTGCTTCCTGCACTGTACACCTGTGCCCAAGGTTATAAAACTGAGCATGGAGTCTCAAATCTCAAGCATCTGATTGGCTGAACTGCGACTGGTCTCAAATCACAGCTTTAAAACCTCCAGTCCTGTTTAATCAGCATTATGAGGTAAGAAATAAAAGAAGAAATATTAAGAAATGGCAAAGTTATACCATAAATAACATAAAGTTTTGAGACGAATTCTAAATACAAAAAGAGGCATGACTACTTAACATTGGGTACATCACGACCGTCTTACCATAAGCAGTATATTGTGAAAGTCTAGTGACGAAATATTAGGAAATAACAAAGTATAGTTAAAGTTTTCTTGGTGGATCGACGGATCGATGGACAGGCATACGGACGGACCGACAAACGGACCGACACACAAAGCGGTATGTTTGTACCGCGGACCGACAAACGGGCCGACACACAAAGCGGTCTCTTTGTACCGCGGACCGACAAACGGATCGACACACAAAGCGGTCTGTTTGTACCGCCCTTTATTTGACTTCTGGTATATTACTGAAAAAAAAACGAAAATCGGCGTCAGAAAGCTAATAAATTAATAATTGTAACTACACTCGGCACAAGCTTTGGTGCAATGATTCAACTATGTTATGTATTCATTCTCAGTAGCATTATCAATGGCCAGTAAAGATATATCGCAAACTTAAATTTCAATTTTATCTAAGGGATATATTGTGTTATCAAGGACATATGACAAGACTTTATCAATGTTTTGCTAATCGTAAAATTATTGTAACCTATCGAAAAAATATGTCGACTAGTTGATAAATCCATGTCGACATTCGTAGTGTTATCACGTATCAAAAACCATTCCGTACTTAAAGGCATGTGCTCTTTATTCTTAATATACTCAACAGAATAAGTTTAGTCAGTATTTTCGTTTTCGCCCTAAATCTACCATATTGCAAATACATGTATCATGAAAAAAATTAAACATATGGGTTGTACTAACTCTTCTTATCACATACACGATGATTTGTTTACGTAAAGCTTCCTCATTACACCGTGATTGTGTAAATTCAAAATTCTCGAGATGCACGTCCCGATGAAAACCGACATGGATATTTTTGCAAATTTCCTTTGACATTAAAAGAGTATTGTCCATAATGAAAAAAGCCGGAGTAAAATTTCTAGTAGCTAGCCTTGGTCGCCGTCCTGGCCTATACGTTAATGACAGAAATATCGCTTTGAGATTTCTAGAAGGTTGTTTACAGGCTGCTGACAGGTCGTTTTGGTTGTCATGAGCGAACAATATATCGTTTGCAAGCGCGATTCTGACATACTGGCAGCGTCTACCACCTGCGTCGTATAGGTAGGACGTTAAAAACAACGTCGCGCGTAGTTCGCTACTTAGTGACGACAACACGACGTAATCGCTTCACACCTGCTCAAAAGCTCGTTAAACGACTTAGACAATCAACGGGGTCTAGAATATTCGTTTGTAACGCTTGCAACCGGCTATGAGCTGCTCGGTTGCGTGCTCGACGTTCTTACAACGTATTCTTCTAAAAGCCCGTCACCGCGTCGCACATTTGAATTGGGCACGCCAGGGCAATCGCTGGAATAGATAGCGATGGAACAGAATCGTTTCCACTGCTTAGTCCAAATTTAATCTCAAAGAATGTGATGGAATGGATTGTGATTGGCGACGCCGAGGAGAAAGGTTTGATCCTGCTAACGTCTTCGAATATGACCGTTACGGTGTTGGGAGCGCTTTGATCTGGGGTGGTATTTCTCATAATGGCAAGACAAAACTCAAAACAATACGGAATATCTTAATTGTCGCCCGTTATTGTGCAGAAATCGTTATCCCTGTAATTGTTCCTTACATAGTGAACGGCAATGCTTACGTTCTACAGCAGGATGCACGCTGCCACACAACACGTCATGTTGTAAACAACATAAACATACTCGAATGACAATTAAAATCACCAGATCTCTTCCCGATTCAACACATGTGCGACTATCTTGGTAGAAAAGTGCGTGGCAGGAATGACGTCAACAACGTAAATGATCTGAAACGGTTATCGCACAAGGAATTGGCCCTAACCCCTATACACATCATTCAAACACTCGTAAACAGCAGGCGCTTTCTGGCTTTTATTCAAGCTAGAGGTGGTCATACAAAATATTGAGTGTAATGTAAATTTTGATTTTGACCCCTGTCTCAAATCTTAATCAAATTGAATGGCTTTTTATGACCGTGTTCAGTTAATATTGTTGAAATTCAATGGGTATTAAATGATTTTCGTGGTGAAAGATGCTTTTGTCTTCAGTTTTTATGTTTAACAATTTTATCGTATCAAGTATTCATACTGACTAAACTTTTTCGTCTAAGCATATTTTGGCATAAGGGTTTAAGTGTCAGAAAAATGGTATTAGTTCAGTGATCTTCCGTGTCAAATAGTTAGTATAAAGGAATTACGAGTAGTCGAAACGGTTGTAATGTTTAACGATTGATTGCTTTCTTTTAATTTATTTCGACTAAAACAAAATTTTTAGTAACAAAAGCTTTAATTATAACCCAGTTATGGTTGAATGAAGAGGGAACATAATATCGTAAGGGGTGATCTCCAGTTTAAATATCATTGTTTTTATATTTCGATCATCTGAAAAGGCAAGCGTGTAGAAATGTAATGTATACAGAACATTTTGTTTTCCAAAAATCTTCAAACCGACGTGGCTCTATCTTCTGTTTTACAGACTTAATTCCTTTGTTAGAGACACTGTTAATAAATGTGATATATTGTAAAACACATGGCTTACGACGGTGCTTAATTAAAAATACATTTTAGTTGTATAACCCTTTCGGTTAACCGGTTTGCAAGAGAAATGTTCATTTGCACGTTTGTTTTGTAACTAAATAAGGTCCTTGTGGTGTCGTTAATTATTTAATGGAATTATTTTATTCTAATGTTGCGGTATTTCGGAATAATAAAGCGCTTATTTAATTCAATACAAACCCCGCTCCCCACACTGCTTCATAGATTTTCGTTAGTAGAGAATCTTCACTTCTATGTACTAGAAATATGTAATAGTGTTAACAATTAGCTTATATTGAAGAGAAATACGAACCGACATTGTTGAACTTTTTTATTTGTCCCTTTTACATGGATTAAATAAAAACCTAGCGTTATACCTTCACGAAGTAAGCAAACGAATACAAAATAACGATGATTAACACTATCGTTTTGGTCACATCGGTCACGCTGATACAGCACGGTAAGTCCGATGTTATTTTATTATTTTTTATTTCATTATGTATTCATATTTATATTTGCAGCGAAATAACCGTTATTTATTTTTGAATCTCTTGTAGTTTCTTTATTTCAATAAACAATAGTGATAAAACCAAATTAGATCTATTATGTTAATGAAGCAGTAATAAAATAAAAAAAAAATTAATTAATAAATATTTCAGCATGTGGGCAGTTTGCAGGGCTTACGTTGTTGACATCTGACGGGGCATGTCATGGAGCGGACGATCGTAACGCCAGCTATATAAATCTAATGTGTCCGGTCAATCACGTTATAGCTATAGCTCACATCACCCTGGGGGCTAAACCTCAAGCTTTGGACTGCCCGCTGATTTATAATTCTTCATTTGGTTACAATCTCTGCTGTACGAACAATGAGACTGACTGCAAATACCCTTTTAACAAGGTGTGTGAAGTTGGCACTGACATCGAAAATCGAAGATCGAAATTCGATATCGAGCTAAATATCACGCGAGATCTGAGGTCAATATTTAAAGCAAAGGATGCGAATGTCGAGCTTGGTTAAATATCGAGGCAACACTGAGATCGACATTTAAGTAAACCCTGTGACTGTCGATCTGTGTTAAATATCGAACCAGCTCTGAGAAATATTCAAAGTAAATCCTACGAATGGCAAACTAGCCCGAACGTCGATTATTTGTTTGAAAATCGATCTCGGAGCTGGATCAGTATTCATCACAACTCGAAGTTCGCATTGTTTGAATATCGATCTCAGACTTGGATCGACATTCATTTCGATTTTGAATTTCGATCTTCGGTATTCGATGCAAGTGCTAATTTCACAAACGTTTAACAACAAGAATTATCAATATCACAAACAATGTGATGGACAACCGACTTGCTATAATACGACTCAGCACCAGCCAATCGGTAATAATTGCAATGATTCGTATGGAGTAAAAGTGGGACCAACGATTCTTAGTCATTATATGTTTATGGATTATTACTGTATTAAAGGTAATGTTGCTTTTCAATATTTAAAATTTTTAATTGTATAAATACTCAGTCATATTTTATCAAGAATAATAGTAATCAATTACTGTAATGTATGCTTTTCAACATTAAATTTATTTAAAGGCCGTCTACACACCTCCCCTGCACGTTCATCGATAAAAAGAAAATCACCAAAATCTCAATAACGGCAAAATGTCGTTCAATGAAACTTTGCACAAATGAGTGTTACTAAAGTATCTTTATTTTGCATATGGTAAGACACGTTAGAACAGTAAAGAAAAATTTGTCACTGTTCCAATATTTATCTGTGTGTTCGGATTTTGTCTCGCTTGCAACTATCGCTTCGGTCTTACAGCTGATCAGATTGTAGAGATGTGTCCGCTGACAGCAAAGGAACTTACCAACAACGCAGATCTCTATCTGTGGAACAGAAACTTCCCTAATGCATCCATCCAGTCATCTGATAATCTTTGCGAATGCTCAGTTGAAATCGACAATTGTCAAGGCGAGATACGCATTACTACAATGTTCAAGCTGCTAGCCCAAGACAAGTAAGTAGCCAAAACATTATCTACAATTCCTATAGACAAGTGCTATACACAAATGTTTACATTTCATTATCAATAAAAACCATAATTTACACCACGTTTTCGCAGTTATTCAGCTTTAAAACATAGATAAGTTAGAGTTTTCTTTTTAAAAATTAATGCAGTTAGTCTATAGCTATATGTTTAACATTTTCCATCTAATGAATATGGAACCAAAATATTTTACATCTTTCTCATTTCAACTAAATTATCCTATATTACTTACGTGAGCATGGTTTTGATTAATGTATATGTCAAGGTCACATTTAAAATAAGTATGTCATTCTTTGTACCACGATTGCTGTTATTTTTGACGGATTCTTGTTAAATATTATTGTAATGACGTCAACAACGTAAATGCGTGCACCGCATCTAAGATTTTTATACCTGTTCTGACTTTTATTGCAGTGATACTAAATGCGACCAGAATGTAACTGTAACAGACGGTAACAACCGAACGTTTGTTGTTTGGACATGTGATAACAATTCTCAAACTATTGAAACAACAACTAATACCAGTACTTATGTTATTATTACACTAAGGAATGAAAGAAATGTTTCCGATGGAAAACTTTGGCTGGGATTCTATGGTATGAAATATATATGTTGCACACATTTTGAAATATTTCTTTTTCTTAATACGCGAATTCTTTGCTTATTTATCAGCCATTTATTTCCATGTTTGTTTGGTACAAAACTCGAATGTATTTATAAAAATGATATAAATTAAACGTTAATGAGAGATAGGCTTCAAACTTTACACAAAAGATTATTTCATATAATCGCGATTGTTTTTTAGTTTTTCTATCTCGAAAAGAGCTAATAAGGTGCATGTTGGTTGAAGATTTGTGTGTTTACTTGTTTATTAGATAGAAAGGATCTCTGAAGTCTTTTAATTATTAACGTTTTTGAACTGTTGATTTTAATACATTGATATCAAAGCACATGGCAACTATTTTGAAGTGATCCTAATTAATGTATTCAGTTGATTATATTTGTTCCTCGTTCATTATCTATTTAGGCAGCAACAGTTCGAATATAACTGTATCCTGTCCTCCAAAGGTCCAACAACATTGTATCCCAACAACCACCGCAGCGATGACAACATCTTCATCACAAACAACAACCACAACAACGTCAACAACAACAACACTTTCTCCGACCACTACTAGCGAACTGACCTCGACATCTACTACAGACAGGACGTCATCGACGTCAGCTGACGTACCGTCATCTACGCATATAATGAGCACAAGCGTATTACCTGATAGAAGTAAAACATTTACATTATTTTAAATTGCATGTCGTCAGACATACATGAACTTGTGCTCAATTATGTATTTTTGAAACAAAGGCATGGTGCATCGTCTTTTATGAGTCCCCTCCTTTAAATATATGCTTAACACAACACCTGACTCGTATATCGTTAAATGATATAAGAGCAAAAAGATAATAGATTTCTATAGATTGTATGTTCAGATTTACTATAAAAGCTAGAAGAAATAGCATAAAATGATTATTTTATTAATATAGAGAACAGCAAATTAAATTTGTCACATCGAATAACATTTTGGGTAACTCGGCAGATAAATATGTTTTCAGATGACGACTGGAGAATAGCTGTTTTAGTTCTTGGTACACTGGTAGCCGTCCTTGTGATTGCAGTGGCAATTTTGTCATACTGTTTACTTAAAAGATGTCGAAGACAAAATATTGACGCGGAAAAGGTATTGGCGGACATACATTACATATTTGCGTAATTTGAATTTTTTAATTGATTAAAGTCGTTTCCAGCCGTTGAACAATTCACACAAATCCTTCGCATATGCCAGACTATCTTCAGTAAAATTTACTTTTTTCGTAGCAATACAGTTTATTTAAAAGTAAAATATGCATATCAGGAATTGCCACACTCACAAAACACAGCCTCCTCAAGCAGCGAAAAAGAAGAAGAGAAGAGAGAGAGAGAGAAGGAATAAGAATGTCAATTCAAATAGGACGCCACAAACAATTAACAAAAAGAGAACCTTTAGGGATACCGCCTTGGAACGGCCAGTGGCAAAACAAATTGCCACTGGGGGTTTTAACCAGGTATTAGGGTGCACCAACCTTACACTTGCCCCAACAGGTTCTCATATTAACAAACAAGTAAAAGTTGTCTTGGTGAAAAAAACTCCAACTCACCTATAAGCTCAATAATGCAAAAGCCCACAAACATATAAAACATAAGAAGCTAATAGCATTGAAAAGCCAAATTGGGGATAAATGTTCAATATAGAAGTTCAATTATGATATAGTATTTAATGATAGGGAATTTGGGGCAGTCATTTTGACAGCACGACCTTTAGAAATCTCTATTGGCAAAACTTACGTACAGGCAATGTCCAATGTCCAAGTCTTGCATATAGTCCAATATTTGTATCGGCTTTTATATAAGCTTCGCCACGGAGTAAATTGATACCATACCGTTCTCATCAGAAATGATGTGTGAATAACATTAGGAATGATAACTCTTAAAATGTTAATTTTTCCGTAGATGGCCGCGATCACGCCTAAGATCGACTAACACGACAAATTGAAAATATTGCTGACTATGCTTGAATGAGCCTGTTAATTTATTGTAATGGAAATGCATATTAAAGCACTTGCCGCCTAGCCCTTGAGCGCAACTCCATGTTTACACCAGAAAAACATAACCAATTGTGATCTTCCCCGAACGATGGTGTGCATATGACTGTAAACATGAAAACTTCATTGCCATATGTTCTGATTAACACATTCAGTTCTCTGTATATGTGGGTTGTTTAAAACATTCTACCCGCATTAAATGTTGTGGCGTTCTATGAGTTCTACATGTATAATTAAATTAAAAATGTCCTCCAAAAATCACACTTCTGCCGTTAAGATACTATCTGAAATCCTTATATTTTTTCAGGTTTATATATTGTGAATTATATATTACTCGTATTAGTTATATGATAATTAACAATAAAGTTATTTGGTTCATACATTTAGGACTCTTTCTAATCGAACTATTTTCAGACATCGTCAGACGGGCAATCGTTACCTCTGTCTTCGTCTGCCGAATCGTTATCTGCGCAGAAGATTGTTTTAGGAAACACGGTGATTTCACAAGGAATGCTACAAAATCTTACCAGTGAAAAGGAGTGTCAGGTGAATTGGAAGCCACCATCGGTTATAACATCGAACTCTGGATGCCAGACTGATAGTATCAAACCTACTTTGCTAACATCTGACGCAGAATGTCAAGTTACTTTGAAAACGGAAACATGTGACAGTTGTACGAACACAGGGCCAGCAGCTTTGTCAAGGGATGCTAGTGCACAATCTGAAAAATCGTCTACGAAAAATAGGAAAATACAGTCTGATCAGTCCGAATATAAACCTCAGCTTACCTCTTCACAGTGTCAAACTGTCTTTCCATTTTCAGTGGACAATTCCAACAAAGATCAACCAGAAACCCGTCAGAGAGACTTATGTAAAGAAGATGAGAATGACATTACGACGTTTGGTAGCGTATGTGTTACTAACTCACGAAGAGCCATATCTAGACAAAATAAGAAAGCAAAAAGAAAGAAAAGGGAGACAAGTGAACATGATCAAATACCTCTCTCAACCGAGAGTTATCTGTACGATGTCAGATTAAAGCCACCTGTTAAACTGGAATTGATTTATCCTGAGATCGGAAGCGGACCGCTTGGTAGCGATCTGTCGAAACACCGAGATGCGGACAAAGACGCTTTAACAGGTGATGGAGGAAGGTATGAAAATAGTTTAACAAACGACATTGAGCCCATAACGATTCAAGTTTTGCCACAAGAGCACGAAAGCCAGAGGGTACCGAAGAAAACTAAGAGCCCAGTAGATCTTAGAAAAGTTATGCTTAACTCTTTTTTCGCTCAAGAAAAAGCAGGAGAGGAATTTGAGAAAGCCTTTCGCAGAAGCGCTAAGAAACTTAGGAAAAAGACAAAATGCACGAGAGTAAATGACAAGACTATTTAAAATAATAATGTGTATACAAGCTCACTACAAACAGACGTTGGTATTTAATCGACATCAAGGTTTCATTTTGTTAAAATTAATGTGAAATATTTAATGTGAATTTTTCCCACCAACCAAAGTACCTGCTTTATTAGACTTCCAAACAATGAAGTCTTGTTATCGATATTTAGAGACAAACGGTGATTTGGGAATTGGACACCGTAGATTGTTTGTGAAGTTGCTGTAAATGAGAAAAACGAAGGTAAATTCATTACTGTTACTGTCGTACTTTCAGGAATATTTGGTTAAACGGCCTGTGCCGTCTCTGAACAGCACAAACTTCGTTCTGCGCGAATCTTATGCAATAGACAATGAACATGATAATATCGGGGCAATGGGTCTGACGTTGTAACCATATTTTGTAATAAGTGAACCTTAATGATGATCTTATATCACCGCCTTGTAGTATGCAAATACTTATTCTAATATGAACATTTAAGATTATCGTAGTTACTTTAGTAAAACTATAAAAGAAGGCAAGGGAATCGGTTTATGAATTTAACACACCAATCTGACAAAAAGTATTTATCATATCTTATAATTTGTTGGGGATCAAAATCGCAAGAATACATAAATTAAACAATGAAGAGTGTACCGCTAAACATATTTTCTACATCGTTTAAAATTTTATTATTGTAATAGTTCGCAAAAAATGATACAGGAATTTTAGCTCCATGTGATTAAGAATACAACTTAATTACCAGCAAGGATTTAGAGCATAAAGATATGCAGAAATCACCATACTCACACAACACAGCCTCCCTACGCAGCGAAAAAGATGAGAGGAAAAGCGAGTATGTTTGATATAAGTATGTTTGATATAAGTTTGTCAATTCAAAACTTGCCCCAACAGGTTCTCATAGCAACAAACCAGTGCACAGGGCACAGGTTAAGTATGCAATAACCACACAAATACGCACAACAATTCATTACTTAGTTAAATGTCCAGTATGTACTAGCCAGAGACAAGTTTGTATTCGATAATTACACTAGAACAAGACCAAATATGCCTAAATTTACAACTTTATTCGAAATAAAACACGTAACCAAATTAATAAATCTTAGCAATTCTGAGCGAAGATAATAAAATACTTTTAAAAAGTGAAATATGCATATCAGGGATGGCCACATCCAGCAGACACAACCTCCCCACACAGCAAAACAGTAGAGAGGAAAATAGAGCATGGTATTACAATAATATATTTAAATATGGACGCCACAAACAATTAACGAAAGTGGGAACCCGAGGGGTTACCGCCTTGAAAGAAATGCAATAAACTTATACATAGTCATTTTGTTTTTATATGAACTTGGAATATACGTATATTGTTTATTTATTTATTTATTATTATTTTTAACTTTTTAATTCAGTCTAAATGTAGATATTATGCATTTTAAATATAATAAGTAAACTTTGTATACCTTTGAAAGCTTAGATTGTTCATAATGAACAAGATTACTTTATGTAATATATGACACAAACTGCTAGTTCGTATCCCCGTTTCCTTCCTTGCTATCTCGTTTCGAGTCAGGAAGAACTAGTGGGATAGGAACTTATTGACTAAGGATTGATTGATTAATTGAATTATTGTCGATCGATTGTATGTGTGTTTGTTTGAATTATTGATTGATTGATTGATTAATTGAATGATTGATTTATTGATTGATTGATATTATGTTTTCTATATTCATTATGTATGTGTTTGCCGTCATCGGATATTATGGTTATTTTGTAATATATTATGTTCAATCTTGTATATAATGCTGATGTTTCTCACATCTAGTGGGACTTTTGCATATGTAAATGTAAGTTGAAAGAAGTAAACGAAGATACGATGAAGCAAACGGTCGAGAAAAGCAGAGGTTTGGTGGAACAGGATACATATTTTGTCACAGGAAAACACTAATTCAAGAAAACATTATAATCTGGACTACAGCTCATCAATCAAAACTTATTTTAAGACAGATATCGAATAATAAATGTAACAGTTTGAGATTAATCTGATTAAGAAACGCATGGTGACAGATTTTAATTTTCTAAATGTTGCAAATAATCGCGATTTCTTGCGAACGCGTTGATCAAGAAAAATCAGAATCTGCCAAGCAACTGTCTAGTTTCCGGTGCACGAGCTGATGCGAATGTGATTGCATAAAATTGTCCTTCGGAAAAAGTATGAAACGAAAATAAAAACTAAAATCATCTTCAAAAATTACCCTTCGTTTCTCTATCTCCTGAGTTTAGAATCAGCATTCGGAATAAGAAAGCAAAGAAAGACTACAACATTAAGAAAAATAAAATCATTGCATGAGCAATCGTCCTTTATCTTAATCGTCATAATTAACAAAAATCTTACATCTGGAATATGCCAGATCAAACGGTGTGTATAATATTGCCCATTTGTTCAGTTTCATCATTCATCAGAGCAGTTTAAAGAATATCTTTAAGATCTACATGTCTGGCTGTTAAATCTGTTACTTTTTACTTGGATTGCATACTGGTGACACAGATTTTATATTCTACGTGTCTAAAAGAATCGGATTTCAGGTTACTTTATATTTGAGCCAGATTGAAAGGGAACAATGATCGATCACTAGGGATCACGCATTATAACAAAAATGAAATTAAAATTCGTGACAGAAGTTATTATAAAAACAGCAGTAATTGAATGTCGATTAGTGAAATGTGAATGATTTATGTGAAAGGATACGAAGAACATCCAGTGGGACCTTTGCATATGTAAACAAAAGTTGAGAAACTCGTATTACAAAGTCATATTTGTTATCTTAGAATGACAACAAGTACTGTATGTTTTTCATTTTAACACATTGTACTGTTTTGATATATGATAACTTAGTTGCATGATTATCACCTTAAAATATCACAGAATAGTTGTTTGTTTTCGATGGCCAACATGCGCAATACATTTGTTTGTTGCTTTAACGCAAAGTTTTATCTAGTTCGGCCCTATTAGAGATGAGTGGTTTCAGTCTCCATTATCCAGGCTGGTATAAAAGTTGAAATGAGAGCCTATGTTTTATCATATATGATAAAAAGATGTAATTCCAGCTGCACTGTAAGACCACACAATTGATAATTTTAATTGATCAGTTATTATCTTTGTTGTATAATCCAGTTACAAGCAAAATTATGTTTCAGGTTAAAATCATTCAAAGTAGCTGAACTCAAAACAGATATAACTTCTTTAACAGAGATGCCATATATCAAATCTTGTGTCTAAAGATCAAATAGTTTCCAAGTTATAGGCAATAAAGTTTCAGGTTAAAGTTAATTAAAATGGGCATGACTAAAACGTTTTTCGGGATTATCATTCTGAAAGGTTGATCAGGAGTTATCATTCTCAGTGTCGCTTATGGCTTTGTAAATGCAGATGACATATTTCAAATATTTAGTACTTTCAATATTATAGGTAACGTGAAGAACCATATTAATTGAAGTCATTTAAATGGGGACTAAGTTGAAAAATAGTGAAACAGGAGTTATTATTCTTGTTTGCAAAAATGGATTTGTTCATGAAGATGATATATTCTAATTATTAAGTTAAAAGGACAAGGACATATAGTTATAGGCAGCATAAAGTTTTATATTAGTCATTTTAAAGGGGCGCAGCTAAAAATAGTGAAAAAGGAGTTATCATTCTTGTTGTAAAAGATGGCTTTGTTAATGAAGATGATATATTCTAATTATATATACTAAAAGAAATTAGAAACGCAACTTCTTAAAACAAATATTATGTTTCGTGATTAAAGAAGTTGCGTTTTTAATTTCTTTAACTATATTATATGTACTTGAAGAAATTAGAAACGCAACTTCTTTAAAGTTAACATGAAATTAATTTCTTATTTTAAGAAGTTGCGTTTCTAATTTCTTTTAGCATAGTTAACAAGACAAATACTTTCAAAGATTTAGGCAACATTAAGTTCCATAATATAAGTCATTTGAAAGGGGTAAAGGTAACAGGTGTTATTAATCTAGTTTTCACAGAAGGCTTTGTTCATGCAGATGATATATTACTAGTATTAAGTTAATAGGACTAGTACTTTTAAATTTATAGGGAACAATAAGTTCCATATTAAAGTCATTAAAAAGGGGCATAACTCAAAATGTATTAAAACAGGAGTTATCAATCTTGTCAAAGATGGTTTTGTTCATGTAGATGATTTATTCAAATTATTTACTTCAAAGAATAAGACTTTAAATATTACAGGGAACATTAAAGTTTCATATTAAAGTCATGTGAAAGGGACATTACTAAAAATACTGAAGCAAGAGTTATCATTCCTGTTGTCACATATAGCTTGGTTTATGCAGATGATATATTTCAACTATTAAGTTTACAGGAAAAGTTCTTTTAAAGTTATAGGCAACATTATGTGTCATATTAAAGTTCCACAATAAAGTCATTTGAAAAAGGCATAACTCAAAAATACTGAAACAGGAGTTATCATTCTTATTGTCACAAATGTCTTTGTTCATGCAGATAATAGATTCCAATTATTAAGTTAATTGGACAAGTACTTAAGTTACAAAGTTATAGGCAACATTGTTTCATATTAAAGTGGGGGACTACCGGACGACGGCGAGGCCGATGACGACGAAGGCGACGTCGCCGGAAAATAGGATCCTTATTTGACTACCTGACATCTCAGGCGACACAATAAGTACTTAATCGGTTTGAGGATGTTTATGTGCAGTAATTGAAATGAATTTGTTCAACCTCGGGTTGAGCCTAACTAATTGTTTTTCTGAAGTAAACAGTAATCATTTTAATCTCAACTTACTTTAGTATAAACTTGAATGTGATTTGTGTTCTTCTCAGTGATATCTACTAAATGCACAAGTATTTTTATAGCTCATCATTTTTGGTCTCATCTCTTCTATCTTCATCGGATTTTAGTTAGCTCGCATTTGCATAAAGTAATGCCTAATTGCAACTTGTTAAGAAGCAAATATTTAAGCGAATTTCTAAATAATTAGTTTGGAAACAATATTTAAAATGCTATTACATCTTTTGGGAAACGAACCCGTACCGTCATGTCGACAGCGCCTAGCCATTCAATTTCGACAACGCTACCGAGTAAGATAGCCGGGAATTCTAATAAACGCTATTATCACTGTATGACATCGGTAATGAATTATTTTACTGATAACAGCACTGACTATACGTACGGGGGACTTTTAACGGACGTCACACTGCCCAACTTGCGCTTCTGTGAATTCGAAATTACATTGCCTGGGATACTAACCCGTACAATCCTTAGATCAATCTATTTACAATTTTTTTATCAGCACCATTTCAGACTTCGTAAGTATGCCAATAAAAGTCATTTTTACACTGAGTTTTAGCACAACCAGTATATGGCATAAAGTTAACACAATATCACAACATGACGAGGAAGTTATACAACTTCAGAAACTCGTGCTGAAATTGCCACAGTAAACGCATTCAAAAGATGTGCTTGCATTTCTTCTTCAACCTTTTAGGCATGTCTTTCTGCCCCATATTATATATGAAAATTTACAGGCTAATTACAATAACTCAAATGTGTATATCAATCGCGCCATGAAAAAACATGTCTTCAGAATGAACTTGACGTCAATCCTCAAAATGATGTCATGAAGTTGAGCAACGATATTGCTTAGCGTTTAGAAGTTAAATATTAATTATTGTGAACATAATTATGAATTATGTAACAATATCACCTAGGAGTAATGGGACAACGAAAAAGAATTGTTAATATTTGCCCCCCCCCCCCCAAAAAAAAAAAATATATATATATATAAACAACTAAAACATTAATACAACAATATCACCAAACACACATTTGGCAGGCCGCTGGTCGTATCACAATGCTATTGTGAGCTCACAATATAAAGCATACTAGTTTTCAATTATATCGGTAAACTGTATTTTAATATCAAATAGCACTATACATAGCTTCAACATTTCTAAATTACGATCATATTCATATATGCTTATTTCTGACTTATTTTAAATTGAACATCTTTATTAGAATATTATATTCGTAATTGAAAGTTCACTGGTTTTGAAAATAGGTACATGTATTATTCACGTCCTTACAGGCAGCTTTCTCTTGCTGAGCTCAATATTGATACCTTACACCCACTCGTGAACTCAACGTATGATCGCTTATCCCAGGTCGTTTTGTGTATTCTGATAAGCATACGTTGAAGACTTTTTTCTTTTCTTTTTAGCACCTTCAGAAATTTTAACTTTTGCATTCCTGTTTACATCCTTAACTCCGTATGTTGCATATAAAATCTTCTCTGCCATTTCTTTCCTGGCATATAGCAATTTTCGTTTCTTCTTCTTTTTATGGTGTGGGCTTACAGTTGTTTCATCGCTTTGTTCAGATTTTTCTCTGTCATGCGCATGATAACGTCGACCACGAAGTGTGATCTCTTCCCCTGCATTTTCAAAACTATCTGATATTGCTCGATTTTCTTCTAGATCAAATGTTACACGTCTCAAATTAGAGGGCGTGTGAACCTGGATAAGTGGTGCGTTTTTACAATCACCAATATCAAAGGGTTCGTCAACATGATTTGTATTATTAAATGTACCGAACTTTATCTTAGGATTTTTGTTTTCAATTCGAATATTTTCAAATTTTGGACGTTCTTCTTTCCAAGTATTTAATGGTACCGATGAGTCCATATCAACTACAATAGGGATATGTAAATCAGCTGCAGTTTCTTGTAAAGTTTTATCAAAATCTTCAAACGAATTTGCATTTGCTGCAACACTTTCCTGATTTCTATCTTTATCAACAGTATACTTTGACATATTACTTATTTGTATCAGCTGAGTAGATAGAGGTGCTGTTTGTTCTTCAGAGAAACCCGAGGACGTTTCTGATTTATCTGGACTATATCTATTTTTCAAATACACGCTTTTTGGACTGCTCTCTAAAATGAATTCGTCTTTCTTTTCTATATCGTAACTTAATTCTGAAGCACTGGTGCTTGGAACCTCCACGTCCGGGAGATTACTATTATGTTTCTTTTTAAATAAATAAGGAGGTGAGACTTGGTGTCGGTAATGGTCTGTGAGTAGAGAAAATGAATTTGAAATATCATTGTGTGCTTCTAAATCATCATTTAACAAATAATTTTGGTCTTTGTAGTTATTTTGTTCGAAGTTAATTAGCGGCTTGTGTTTGGGAACGACGGGTGGCGCATCAGGATAATAGAAGTGATTCATGTCTAAAGTGTTCGATATTTTGTCAGAAAAGTTTTCACAAAAGCCAATCTTCCTCGACTTCATTTGGTCATCATAATCAAAAGCTTTTGTTTTCTCAGAAATTAGCCTCAAATTGGTACCAATCGGGGGGAGTTGTCGGCCATAGAATCCCTTGAGAGAAAGATCCTCAGTTTGGGTTCCAGACGAAACGAGATCCGATGATTTCTGAAAAAACAACCGCAATGACAAAAAAAGTGTGTTTTGTTTTAAAAAAGCAATATCTTATTTTATCTTAAAGTTGAAATAAATATTTGTCTTTCATGATCATTACTGGATGTCTTTCCTGAATACCAGTGTTTCATGAAACACATTTTCTGTGTAAATTTACCTGTTAACCTACATTTCTTATCATGGTATGCCAGACATTTCTTTGATACAAATTGATAAAGCATCAGTGTCCAAGGTTATAAAACTGAGCATGGAAACCAGTCTCAAATGTCAAGCATCTGATTGGCTGAAATGGCGACCAGTCGCCATTTCAGCTAATGAGATGCTTGAGATTTGAGACTGGTTTCCAATCTCAGCTTTATAACCTTTAGCCCAGTATGATTCGAATTTCGACTTTTGCCATATCTTTCTCCAACCGTTCTTTTATCGTCTTCCTTTGTGTTTTCAAAATATGCATATACAGAAACAATAGTTATTGACTGATTGTTAATCAAAGTTACAAGAAGAATACAAGAATACATGTAATTAAACCGGACTGGTAAAATTTCAAATCATCAACTGACTATTGTAAATGTTCAGGAATGACGCAACATAAGCGTTGCACTTATTTGTTTTTCGCAGGGCTGTATTTTTTAAAATAAAACAAAACGTGTTACATTCCAAAAGTCATGGTATCAAAGAATTTAACATTAATAAAATAATAGTGTTGAAATAATTAAACTATACAAAATAAACAGTCCACACAGCTTTTCAAAAGTATGTGTAAAACGAAATTTCGGTCCAGCTTGTGAATCTATGACGCCTTAGACCCGGCTATTAGCTTAAAGATACTTTGACCAGTAATGTATTCATAAATAAGTTATAAGTAGGGGTTTAAGAGTTTATGAAGGTTAATGGGGAAATCTTTTCTTAAAAGAACCTAGAAGCTCGATTTGTTTCATTTATCCCTGTCATCGTGTTCTTGCTGATTTTACTCCAGGAGCTCTGGTCTCGGTAAGATCATTGAGTACCCGCCCCTTCGGCTTTGCAATGCTCTTAGCTTCTTATGTTTTATATGTTTATGTGCTTTTTTATGCAACATTGTTAAGCCGATAAGTGGGTTGGAGTCTTTTCACCAAGACAACTTGTACTTGTTTTGTGATATGAGAACCTGTAGGGGCAAGTGTAAGGTTGGTGCACCCTAGAACCTGGTTTAAACCCCCAGTGGCAATTTGATTTGCCACTGACCGTTCCAAGGCGGTAACCCCTCGGGTTCTCATTTTTGTTTATTGTTAGTGGTGTCTTTTTTTGAAACTGATCATTTTATTAACCATGCCCTCTCCCCCTCTCTTCTTCTTGACTGTGTGGGGAGGCTGTTTTTCTGAATGTGGCGATGCCTGATATGCATATTTCACCTTTTTCTATCGTCAAATATAAAATATTACCATTGAAACATCGTAATGTCCCTTTCTTGAAACCCGGATGTAAACGCACCAGATTATTATGCCAATAATCAGAATTCCCAATGTAACACTAAGAGCTATGATCACATAGTTTTTTACGTCGTCTGAATAGAATAAAACGTTTCTTTAAATACAAATGACAAAAATGACATCACTTAATCATATATATAGCGAAACCATTACTAAGCTTACAGTCACGTGACAAACAAATATATCTAAACATAGTTTATCAGCCATAAAATTGATATCAAATAATAACAATAATAACGTATTCAATTCGGCGTAGATCTGAAATAAGATCATGCTTGTCTCTATAAACAGTGTATCACGTGACAGTCTTCGTATCCATTATCAATTATCAAGTAGATATAGGCGTTGGTTTGTATGACGATAAATGGGGCGCGTCACAGGAAAAGGTACCTTCGGACAGTTGACGTTAATCCTTGAAATGACGTCATAAAGTTGAGCAGACGACATTAACTATTATGCATTTCGCGGTAAAAATACCATTTTATTAACAAAATATGTAACAAAATCACTTAGGTTATGAGAAAATTATTGTAACTTCTTTCTACATATAGTAACAACTTAAATATCAAAAAATATGACCGAAGGTACCTTTTCCCGTGGCGTGCCCCAAAAATTTAAATAAAATACCAAATAGTTTTAGTTAAATATGCAGCTTATTGGTTAAAATGGTTATAGTTATAAAATAATTATTGGAATCCATAATGCAGTGAAAGTATATTTTCTCTTGAAACAAGTGTAAATAAACTATTAAACCTTGATCTGGCACTATCGTCGTCGTTGGCAGCTTATCGCTTGTGGATACTGCTGTTGATGCACTTGTAGAAATGACTTTTGTGGTTGTAGTAGTCATTTCGATTGTTGTTAAGTCCTCAATTGTTGCTGCATATTCCGTTGTTGTTTGGTCATTTGTTGTTGTAGAAGGAGGTTCCGTTGCCGTTGTAGATGTGGTAGTTGGACCGCCTGTTGTTGTTGGGGGATCCGTTGTTGAAATTTGTTCCGTTACTGTGGTTGAAAACTCCTTTGTTGTTGTTGTTGTTGTTGTGGGATGTTCCGTTGTTGTTGGGAGATCTGTTGTTAAAGGTGTGTCTGTTGTGAGTGAATCTTGGCTTGTTGTTGGAATTTCCGTTGTTGTGGTCTGATGTGCAGACGTTGTCGGGCCATCGCTGGTTGTTGGCGTTTCCGTTGTTGTTGTGGGAGATTCAGATGTTGTTGAAAGATCGGTTGTTGACGACGGATCAGTGTTGTCAGAAGTGACCGATGTCGAGCAACAACCAGTCGTGCTGGTTGTATTTGCTGCGATTAAAAATGATTTTACTGATTATAATTACACCGACTATTGTTTTTGACTTAATACTTTGCTGCTTATTATGCAAAAATATAGGTTGAACATGATATTCTTTTTATGATGTTCGAACAAAAAAAATCATAAAGAAGGAGATTGTTTATTAGACCAGTACCTTCTTTATAAGATAAATTGTTAATGCTTGATGCGATACTTTATATCGGTATGTAGCTTATAGGTTTTATGCGACTCTTTTTTTAATGTATTGACGGAAGGTAGATATTTTATATTCTTTCGCCAGTTAATTTCATATTCTGTCTTAACCGGAGAACACGCTATTAAAAGATGTTGATATTCAGTGGTAAGTATTTAGTGACATAAAACTTCAAAAAAGCACGTTGCCGTAGATGTTTTTTTTTAAGCCATCTCATTATTTATTTTTCAGAAACTAACCCCTTAAGTAGTACTTAACGAATATCATAACAGTTTGCCAATTTCTACGCTATAAACTTATTATCACGTTACGGTTAATAACTTCATTAAGGTGCAAAAATCTGTAATAAATGATTGATGGCAAAGGATTAATTGTAAAAACGCGAAATGACAATTGCGAAAGAGCGATTAATCGACGGCGAACAATAACCTTGAAAATACCATCTTTCGCGTCTTTTCGGCTTCTAGTAAAGGCAAAGGGGCGATAAACGATGTAAAAGAGGTGAAAGAGCGGTTATACCCCCTAGTCTTCACTATCGTCCATTAGTTCTTTCGCCATTGTTCCTTTGCATCTTCGCTATCGTCCCGTTGGGTCTTAAAGTATAGACGAAGATGTGTTGGCCTTAACGGAAAACCTTAGCGCATTTCTCTGTTTGAAAGACTAAAAGAAACTAACCAGTCTCTCAAAACATAAAAAGTCTTTTTATTTGACTTTAAATTAGAAGTCTACTTAAGGTATTTCATTTCAATCATCTAAGCAATCCTTACAATGATTTATTTTGTTTTACTTTTCGTGACATAACATTGTTTTGCGGAAAATAATTTGACATGAGTGGCGACCACCTTTGGGAATTCCATAGAATAATTTAATTAGTCTGAAAGAGAGCTCAGTATGCATTATTGCCATTTCATTTTGAATGTCATTAAATTACAATTATATTCAGTTCTATATCGAATACCATTTGTCATTTTGGGAAAATAATTGACCGCATGAAGAAATACTAGCTAAAATTATAAAACTTCGTTTCTTTATGACAAAGGAAAGTACACCAGCTATGTTTACAATTTTCTTCTAAACTTAATTAGATGGAAAGGGATCTTTGCAAACAACCGAACACAAAAAATATCATCATTTGATGAGCTTGTCCATGTGCAGATAAGCGAAATTCAAAGCATAAAACTGTCGATGCCGCCTAGCCTCGAGTTCAGCGCTAAGCAATATTTACACAAACAAACGAACCGGGCTAATCGGCCTTCAAAGTTAATAAATGATGATTGAATGTACGGGTAGACTTTTTACCACAAGGCACAAACAACAATGAAGAAAACTGGGCGAAAAACTTGAGTTACATGATAGCAAATGTTTAATTATTTGAACAGTGATTGGTTGGAATAGAAGTTTAAGACTGTCTTAAATTGGTTTTCACATTTCATGAAAGAAAATGTTTCTAAATGTTGCACATTTTGTTACTCTTTGAACGGCTCTTCTTTGAACTTGAACTTAATATCCTGGTTTTGCTTTCTTAATATTATAATATCATTTTTCATCGCTTACTTTAAATGACTTGTAGAGTTCCCGGGAGAAATTTAATAACTTCGTATCGTATAATATACATGCAGATAGACATATAGTTTAACTTGCTTGAATTCAAAGCCATCAAAAATAGATACATTGCGCCTTCTGACAGTATTTCTAAATCGTTAACCGTAGCATCGCTTATAGTTTCGACTTATTTTTCAATCTTTTAGACCAAATAAACAAGCGTTTCTGTTCAGTTTTTCAAATACATCAAATAGGGCAGATTTACTTACATTCAAAATAAAGCGGATGTTTTTGTTTTTACAAAATTCAAAGAATAAACACAGAATGGATCTATTTTACATGTTATTTTACATGTGGATCTATTTTACATGTTATTTTACATGTGGGGAGGCTGTGTATGCTGGATGTGGCCATTCCTGATATGCATATTTCATTTTTTTTAGATTTTATTCATAAATAACGAGTGAACGAGTAGACAAAATAATTACTTACCATCTCTTAAAACAACGAGAACAAACAGAAATTGTGCAAAGATATTCAGATACTCCATCGTTTAGAAAGCACTGCGTAATGATTCCTATCAAATCCTTAATGAAATTGTTTTGAAGAGATTTATTTACTGTTAAACTTTTTCTCAGATCTCTGTCATTACTGCATGGAGTCATCTTTTGCAAATATGATATTTCGGGATTGTGTCTATAAGGTACACTCCTTAAGTTGTTTAGCAGATTTATTGTTTATTCGTTGAACCAGTCACAAAAGGGATTCATACGTAAATAACAAAACGTCTTTAGAAAACAATAATTGATGTATTTGTCAATCACAAAACTATTCAATTCAATACGTATTGACGTGACATTTATTTAAATTACTTGTAAGGTCGAGTTATTTTAAAGTTGAATGCAATTAGTTATCCATGATAAACAATTGTTTATTTTCACAAAGCTATTTGTTGACCAAATAAATATAAACCAACAATGAATACCCATCCAGAGCTGCCGAATAATCTAGGTAGCTATGGCCTAACGGTTATAAAGCTGAGATTGGAAACCAGTCTCAAATCTCAAGCATCCGTATAGTTGTTAAACATTTGGAAATGTTTAAGCAGACGGGAATCGGGTAATGTGCAGAAAACTGGAGACAAGCTTAATGGTGGCAGAACCGGAAGTTTGTTCCTCATCTTGATCAACGTGATTGTTTCAAATTCCGTCAGAAGTAAATCTTTAAATTAACATGAAGCCTTCTACTCGTACATTTTATCAATTGCTTACAAATGGTAGTTATTACCAAACTAGTAACTTTCCATTGATGGGGAGTGAGTTGCCTGCATCCATAAACAGGCTAATTTATATTAATTAATCTTATAGTGTCCCATTTTTACTTTATTTAATTTTACTTAATTTTTAATTTACTTAACGGTTTTTAAATTTTGAATTCATTCATCAGAAATAGATTTCAATTAGCTAAAAAATAAATTTAAATTGTAGAGAGTATGCAAAGACCATTTAAAAGTAACATTTGTAAGCCATTCAATCTGCAGTCTCGATGGAATTGTTCGATTCTCAATTGAGCCTTTCCCGCTCGGTTTAAGAGTTTTCCGCCTTCGCCGGATACTTACCATGTTTTCTTGTCTGTGCAGAGTCTCAGCTGAGGAAATTATTAAGTCGGGGAATCCAGTCTTAGCAGGCGGGACAGGGCATAGATCAATCAAGGCATGCAAGCATAACTTCCTTGTGATGAGTGTATAGTTCGATTTTGACCTGTCAGTTGTGACCCTTCGAACAAGTCCACTTTTGCTATACTAAAAAGGTAAAGTGCGTCATTTTACAGAGTTACCGTTAAATTTCTTTACTCATATGACATTAAAACCTCTTCAAAGCAACAGATAATTAGTTACGACACAATAGCTCAGTGGATAAGATCTCGGGCTATGATGCAAAACATTGCATGTTCGAATCAAATAAAAGTAACTTTTTATTTTTTGTCTCATTTCTTTTTTTTATAATTTTAATTTAGTTCATATGATATTATTTTAATAGTATTAAGCTGTTTTATCTTTATATTTTGCAACCCACTTTTAATTGTGTTCACATTCATTCCATTTTTAACAATATATTTTTGTTGAGCAGCTTTCTCTGACCTCTAGTCTCAATAATTCGACTGCAAGCACAGACCCATTATCATACTGACTTTTTATAGTTGTCTGTCCTTTACGTCTCAAGCAGTTACGATCAAAACTGTGGTGGAAATCGCACTGCTTTGAATTCCCATTTTTTTCACTGCAACTTGAAAAATTTCAGCACTGCTAAGTTCATTTCGTCTATTGAAAACCAGAAGGGGCTATCGTCCATTGAAATAAAAAGGCTAATAGCCCCTTCTGGCTTTCAACCGACGATTTCTTGTTATAAAAACATAAATATCCTCTAAAGTATCAATCAAATAAAAAAATTTCCACAAATAACACTTTTCAAGTTAATATTTTTTATGCCGTTTACATGTAGATTTTAATGTGCTAACCAATGAAAACGTCCCTTTTATAAATCGATACACTACACAGTCAGATAAACTTATAGCGGAGTAACATAAAAACTGCTGACATGGGTGGAGGTTTAAAAGAGTTTTGCATAAAAAAACGAAACCGTTATTTATAAAGGATTACATATATTGATTCTACTTGAATGTGGCTTTTCAGGTATGTAATTTTTTTTTAAAGATACATATGGTTTAAGATGCATTATGGAGCCGCCAAAAGTTGCGACTCAAATTCCGATCGCTGGTTTATAGACATAGAAGAAAAATGTTCCGCATTGATTTGAATAGTAACTGGGTTGTGCGCGAAGGACGAACATCGCATATATAGAAAAGTCCTTGTCGCGCACAAATAGTTGTGCTACCTGACCCCATACACCTCCGTACCAAAGGAGCGTTGACAATTGTAAATCCGGGCGTTCTGTAAACACTTGTTGTTACATTCCTTTTCTTTAATAATTTACAAAATTCAAAACCACTTTGTACGATGTTTTGCATCGCCCAAATAATGTGTTTTGAGTAAGCATCAATCGCTTATTAATCGCTTTTCATTTTATCAACTCGCTTGATGAAAGCTTACTCGCAATTTGTACGGTTTAATGTCATTTTTGTCGGAGTCTAGATGAATGAATTGAATAAAAAACTTTACAGAGAAAAATGAAATCTCCTTATGGGATTTGAACACACAACCCGTAGGTCATACTACAAGAAATCAGAAGCGTTACTGCCACGGCCATGAAACCTTTCGTCAGAAAGCAGTACAATTTCAACATAATGAGCTATGATGGGAATATCTAAACTCCCTGTTTTGTGGAATATTCCAAAAATCTATAAATACAAAAGTACATTAACGGCTCAATGCGTAAAATCGGACTATACCAAGTAGTTTTGTTTATCTTTGTAATCTTTACAGTTACACTAGCATGATCGATTTAATTACCTCTATCGCATACGTGGGGTTACTGTCTGTAATTTTATCTTAAACTATTTCAAATGTTCAATAATAATTTTAAGTTAATAAAGCCTTTGACTGAAAACAATTAACCGACATAAAACTGCAAGAACATTGGTTGATAAATGTTACCAATTTTGATTATTAACGGAAAACAAATGAACAAAAAACGCGTTGTCGTATATATCAGAAGCAATTCAACTAACAACATAAACCAAGCTTTTTTTCAGTATTTTTATTCCCTAGAAGCTCGATTTGTTTCTTTTATCCCTGTCATCGTGTTCTTGCTGATTTTACTCCAGGAGCTCTGGTCTCGGTAAGATCATCGAGTACCCGCACTTTGGCTTTGCAATGCTATTAGATTCTTATGTTTTATATGTGTGTGCTTATCCATGCAACATTGTTGAGCCTTATAAGTGGGTTGGAGTGGTTTCACCAAGACAACTTGTATTTGTTTTTTGATATGAGAACCTGTTAGGGCAAGTGTGAAGTTGGTGCACCCTAGAACCTGGTTTAAACCCCCAGTGGCAATTTGATTTGCCACTGACCGTTCCAAGGCGGTATCCCCAAAGGTTCTCTTTTCGTAAATTGTTTGTGGCCTCCTTTTTGAATTGAAATACTTATAACAAGTATGCTCTCTCTCTCTCTCTCTCTCTCTCTCTCTCTCTCTCTCTCTCTCTCTTCCTCTCTTCTTTTTCGCTGCGTGGGGAGGCTGTGTTTCCAATATTGGAATATGATTATAGGTCTAATGGAAATACTTGGTGCTCAGAAATAAAACAAATTTTATACGAAGTAAATCTTTCGGCCTGTTATGACACTAAAACTACGGTTGATGAAGACAGATTATTTACAAAATATAAAGAAGATTGGTCCAATAATATAAAAACTTACATAAAATTTAAATCAGAATACAATACAGAAAAATATCTTCTTGCAAATTTTACAAAGGTTGAAAGATCACATTTAGCACAATTTCTACCTCTTCGGGTTGAAACTGGAAGATTTGTGGGTCTTAACCAAAATGATAGATTGTTCCAAATTTGCAATAGTAATAGTGAAGTAGAAGATGAAACTCATTTCTTGTTAAAGTGTTGCAGGTATCAGGACATCAGAGAAATCTACTAAACAGAGCAATTGCCAATAATGAGCATTTTCCAACGCTTTCAGATTCAGAAAAACTAGTTTATTTACTAAATAACCATTTCAAAATTTATTGTTAGAGGCATGATTGGAAGAAAATCTATACTGTACATTTAAATCAATTATCTATTTTTTACAAATAGTCTCTCGTTAAAAATCAACTTAAGTAATATTTATTTATTTATTTTCAAACTCTCGTTCAGACATACCATATGTACATATTTTGTTTTCTATTGTGTGACTTAAAATGTAAATAGTACATGCGTACTAATTGAAAATGTCGTACAGTATTAGTTTCTGTTCTAATGTTTAAAATCATCTGAAGGGACTTATAGGCCCAACGTGGCCGGGTGTTGTGATTATTTGTTATTATAATTTGTAAATATTATACGCAATGTCGCTATAATAAAATTTACTTACTTACTTACTTACTTACTTACTTATAGTAATGTTCCCCATTCATCAGAGTTACAAACTCTCCACATTTATGACACTTAATCATATATATATATTAAACTACTGAATTTGATCGGAAGGGGATCTAGGAGGCAATCATTTCAGATCGATTTTCCGCACATATTTTGTTGGAACACAATAAACTTGTAAAGATGACTGACCGTTGATACATACGTAGATATAAATAAACTAATGACTATTATCTCATTCATGTTTCCTGAAAAATAAGTAAACATACAGCTGCGAGTGCATTTAAATGTGTAAGACAAAATGTTGTGCGATACTTGAACAGCTGCTTGTTCATACTCCGGGGAATTTTTTGTTCTTGGGTTCTTTCGGATAATCATCAATAAGAAAGTAATTATCTTTCTACAGAACTCGCCGGTATTAGTTAATATAAATTAGCACTGAAAACTGACGACGTATTATCTAAAGGTCGGTAATTGACCTTCAAGTTTACGCAGTTTATACCACTGCGTTTGTTCGAGAAAGGAAATAATAATCTTTTTGTAAGCTGATACGAAGCTACATAATAATTTAAAATAATTTATCGATACTTGATGGTTTGCATTTGGGTAATATGGAAAAAGGATGGGCTGTCTATAGTGTGTGAAGCCCGAAGGTCTTCACGCGTACTTAAAACAATCCGACAGTTTTTCATACGTTAATGAAAACCATCAAATAATGATGACGTCCTTCAATTTACACCCATTTATGTTCTCATAAATAGTGAAAGTATTAGGAGAATTCATGTAATTTTAAATCAAACTTTCAAACTATTGCAACTGGGTAATGGTGATGCAAAAGTCTTTAGATTAAGGTCACGTATGACAGAGTTATGCCCCTTTTTGTACTTGGAATCTATTCTAATAAAGTACCATAGGGCGACACAAGTTAAAAGTTGGCATATTTGTAAGAGATCTGTTTATTTCGTTCTGTGAAATATAAAAATTTCTGCTATGCAAATTTTATACAAGACATTCAAGAGAAAATTTGTTTCGAAATATGATGTTTAGTTTCGACCAGTCTACATGTGCATTTGGGCAACTATTCGAGAGAATTGATTATAAATTTGTCAAAAAACTGTAAGGTATTTTACATTCGCCCAAAAGTAAAATAGTTTCAGGTTCTGTATCACAAACAGAGCAAAGATTATTGTTTCTTATACCATTATGTAATGGTTTATCTTTAGCGCCTTATTTTCGATGCTTTATGCTAAAATAAAACCTTTGGAGCATGGAGTCGTGTGTACACTAGAATAGTTGTCTGTTAATATTTTGAAAATCCAAGCTGAAGGTATGGAAATAGAGTCATTGAAGCATTGGCATTTAAAACAGAGTCATCTTTATTTTAAGTCGTAATAAACAAGCCTAAAGCTTTGTTCACTTGTATCTATAAAGTTAATAGTAAGTGGTTGAAAGGGGAAAATGCTCTCCATGGTTTTATGAAGTATAGCTATAGTGTCTAAATATCTCTTAAAGTGAAATGAATGTGCTATATAGCAAAAAACATTTGATTTTTTATAGAAATATTCGTAAATTCTCAAAATTAGAGTGTTAATTTCCATTCAAGTGTGTAATAGAAATAGAAATAGTTAAACCTATCATTTGCATCAAGTGTTTCGAGAGAAACGTATTCATTAATTGTTAATACATTTGTTACATCATTATTATTACATTTGTTACTAATTACACTTGTATTGGACGATCGAAAAATAAAATAAAAATAAATAAGTATGATATTATACGAAATGTGAGCAGTGTACTGTAATAAAAAATAATTTTAATTCTAATTTCTGTTTCTCTAAGATCTTTAACAGTATCTTATTTACACATATATATTTACACATACTCTTGGTTAATAGTTTTATTAATTCATACAATCATTAAAATATATGCAATTGCACATGGCTGCTGTATATAATTTGCGGGGGGGGGGGGAGAATTTAAACTATATTCTATAAATATACACTATAATTATGATAACATTCGGTACATTCTTTTTAGCTCTCAGACAGTTTCCATTATGTAAAATATTAATAGATACTATATATATTTTTATTCCTCAGTTCCTAGTTCTTCTGTAGAAGCGGACTACATTTTATTATCTTATAATCAGTTTCATTGGACTGGCACAGATATTAATACGCTAATAAACATTAACGGGTTCCAAGGGTTGTCATCGCCGGGGATGGCAATGTTGGATAAGCTCCCATTGCTTAAAAGTGCTCCCAATGGCTTGCGTAAAATATAGCCTCTGACTACCAAGTCCAGCTCCTGGCCTGCACGCGTGGCTTGTAACTAGCCCGGCGGACCTGCTACTACTAACAGGAGAAGGGGCGAAGGCGGACCTGTGGCGCCATAACCACTGCTTCGGGTAGATGGAGCTCGTTAGCCAGGGAAGGCAGTCTGTCTAGGAGAAGGAAAACTCTTATTCCAAACCAAGGGAGACAACCCTTCCAAAAAACACCACTGCCTTGTGGTCAGTCGTTGGGTCGACAAAGGCTTTGGGAGAGGTAACCCTAATCAACCTAGAGAGTTAAAATCGGATATGCTGGGCCATTGGCACTCTCTAACAAACCATGGCATCACGTAACTACGCTATGACTACACGATCATATGGTATTCATCGATGAGGTGCTGGATCTTTGGAATCCCTCCAGGGAGATACAGTGCCGGGCTCTGAGTCTCGACAGAGTCCACCCAAAGCTACTGGGGGTCACTCCTTCTATCATACCAAGAGGAGAACAAAGAGCTACAACAAGCCAAGGAGGAGGAAAGTCCAACAGCAATACTTCAAAGTGATGCATTGGAACGCAGAAGGTGTCTTCAACAAAAAGACTGAACTACAGCACTTCCTTCATGAGAATGACATTAATGTCTGTTGCATTCAGGAAACACACCTGCAACCAGCGAAATCCTTTAAGGTCAGAGGATACCAGTGCTTCCGAAGCGACAGGGCTGGTAGTAAGAAAGGAGGCATCATGACATTAGTCAGGAACAACATCAATGCTATCCAGACTAAAACGCATATGGATGACTCGGAATTCCAAGTACTGAGCCTCAGAAAGAATGACTTCGAACTGACTCTTGTGAACATGTACTCTCTAAACGACAAAGCTCTATCCCTAGACCATATTCCAACAGAGGCAACAAACTTCATGGTTGTTGGAGACTTCAATAGTCACTCACAAAGCTGGGGATATGACCACTTGGACAGCCGTGGAGAGGAAGTGGAAACCTGGCAGGATGACAACAGGCTGAACCTCATCAATCAGCCGGAGGATCCCCCAACTTTTTACTCCAGAAGATGGCACACAACATCAATGCCTGACCTTAACTTCTGTACTGACGACATACATGGACATGTCCAGAGGGAAGTGTCTGAACAGCTCGGAGGCAGTGATCATCGCCCAGTCCACCTCATATTGGACCACACTGTCTCTACGTCATCTAGCCTACCCAGACGGAACTACAAGAAGGCCGATTGGTCCCTTTTCCAGTCTGTGAGTGATGAACTCTGCAAAAACATCAGAGTTGAAGGCAGAGACATAAACAACATAGTCAGAGACTTCAATCAATGTATCCTCAAGTCAGCACAGCAGTCCATCCCTAGAGGTGCGAGGAAAGACTACAAGCCATACTGAAGTGAGCAGTTAGAGGAGCTGCAAACCAAGTTGTCCGAAGCCAGACTGGAAGCCGAAAACAATCCCTCACAGGAGGCAAACCTCAACCTACAGCATGCCAAGGCCAAATTCCTCAGGCATAAGCTAGAGGCCCAAAGAAAGAGCTGGAGAAACAAGACAGCTTCACTTAACCTCGAGAGAGATGGCCGTAAGTTGTGGAGGTTAACGAAACAACTGAACGACGACCAAGACAAAGCGAGAGGCCGAGTCACCCTAGAAGAGGAAGGAGAGCTGTTAATGGGCAAACAAGCGGCAAATGTCTTTGCAGAAAACTACAGAGATGTCAGTGACATCCCCATCAACAGAGAACGACAGAGAGAAGCCAGAAGAGAACAAAGGGACAGGAAAACAGCTAAGGGTACGTCAGGGTGTATGGACTCGCGCCTGACACTACACGAGCTTCAGACAGCTCTCAGACAGCTGAAGACAAAAAAATCTCCAGGTCCAGATGGTATCACCAACGAGATGCTGTCACACTTGGGCAATACAGCAATGTGCAAACTCCTGGACATCTACAACTACAGCTGGAAACAAGGGCAGCTACCTCAGATCTGGAGAGAGGCGACAATGATCCCTATACTCAAGAAAGGGAAGGACCCAAAGAAGGCAGCCAGCTACCGTCCGATCAGCCTCACCAGCTGTGTAGTAAAGACAATGGAGAGGATTGTAAATGCACGCCTGAAGTGGTACCTGGAGACCAACGACCTGCTGGCATCTGAACAGGCTGGTTTCCGACAATTTCGTTCCACAGAAGACCAAACTACATACCTAGCACAGGAAGTCGAATATGCCTTTCAAGAAAACAAGGTGGTCCTTACAGCATGGATCGACCTACAGAGAGCATTCGACAAAGTATGGACAGAAGGGCTACAAGTGAAGCTCATGAGGAATGGAGTTGGTGGGGCCATGCTGCAATGGATCAACTCGTATCTATTCAACAGAAGAGCCAGAGTCAGCCTGACCCAAGCCAACAGTAGGAAGTTTCTGCTACGCCATGGTGTCCCACAAGGTGGAGTCCTGTCCCCGACACTCTTCCTGGTCTTCATCAATGACCTGGTGTCTGAACTGCCAAAGGGAGTTTATGCTGCTCTCTATGCTGATGACCTGGTGCTATGGTGCAAAGAAGAACACGCCTCTACAGCCACGTACAGAATGCAAGGAGCTATGGACACACTTGCAGCATGGGCCGAAGTCTGGTGCGTTACGATCAACAAGGAAAAGTCGTCTACCACACTGTTCACCTTGTCAACAAAACAGAAAGCTGGGAAGGTTATGCTGGCTGGAACACTACTGAAGGAGGAAGACGAAGCCACATACCTTGGGGTCACGTTTGATAAGCGGCAGACTTGGAAACCACACATCAACCGTGTAGAAGGGACGGCACGAAGAAAACTAGCCATGATGCGCAAACTTGCTGGAACAACCTGGGGTGCGAATGAGCAAATATTGAAGACCATCTATCAGGGCACAGTACGACCCACAATGGAATATAGCTCAGCCACATGGTCCACAACAGCCAAGACGAACCAGCAAGCCTTACACAAAGTACAAAATCAGGCATTGCGCATTATCACAGGGGCCACCAAGTCTACACCAATTGCCTTCATGGAGAAACTGACTGGAATCCAACCACTTCATGAAAGAAGACAAACGAAAGTCCTTCTCCAGGCAAACAAGTACAAGTCGCTCCCAGATCACCCCATGAGGAACAGGCTTGAGGGATTCACCAAGAACCGCCTTAAGCGCTCCAGCTTTGTACATGAAGCAAAGAAGCTGAATAGAGAGTACGCCTCTGAACTAAACATAGAGACAATTCCCTTGGGCCGAGCAGACATCACCAACCCTACAGCCAATGACCTGTCTGCAGTGAAAGTGGCACTTGCTATTCCTGGACTTGACATGGGCAAACAAGAAAATGAGACCATCCGTAGAAGTCTGACACTTGCGACTATCTACGCAGACTATCCTTTAGACAGATGGACCCATGTATATACAGATGGGTCAG
Organism: Corbicula japonica; assembly: GCA_038501625.1. Lineage (NCBI taxonomy): Eukaryota > Metazoa > Mollusca > Bivalvia > Venerida > Cyrenidae > Corbicula > Corbicula japonica. The sequence goes on from JAZAYU010000318.1 coordinate 115,655, forward strand.
CCACTAGAGCTATTAAGGATGGAGGCGCTGGTATTCATATAACATTCCCGTCAGGCCAGAAATCGGCCCATTACATTGCCACTGGGAAGCACTGTAGCAACTACAGAGCAGCGACTGAAGCGCTCATGAAGGCAGTCTCTCTGATTGAAGACTCAGCAGAAGAGGTAACCTCTGTAGTCTTCCTCACAGACGCAAGATCAGTTCTGGAGGCTCTGCAAAGCAACAATGTTCCTGAACTAGCACAAGCCGTGAACAAGCTTTGGTCTTCCCGCAATGTTGCCCTTCAGTGGATACCATCTCACTGTGGAGTGCCCGGAAATGAGGAGGCTGACAAGCTGGCTAGGTTAGGAGCCCAGTTAGAGCAACCAGATAACCAGGTGACATACATCATTAAGGCTCTCACAAAGACCAGACAGGAAGCAGATGCCTACCACATGTTAAACAGACCAGAGCAGGTGATGATGGTGAGGTTAAGCTCAGGGCATAACAGACTGAATGCACACATGTGCCGATAAGTGGGTTGGAGTGGTTCGACCAAGACAACTTGTGTTTGTTTTGTGATATGAGAACCTGTTAGGGCAAGTGTGAGGTTGGTGCACCCTAGAACCTGGTTTAAACCGTTCCAAGGCGGTAACCTCTGGGGTTCTTATTTTTGTTAATTGTCAGTGGTGTCTGTTTTGAAACTGTTTTGAAACTGATCATTATATTAACTAAGCTCTCTCCCTCTTCTCTTGATTGTGTGGGGAGGCTGTTTTTCTGAATGTGGCGATTCCTGATATGCATATTTCACCTTTTTATCCCTGTCATCGTGTTCTTAGTAACTTGTCTCCAGGGGCTTTGGTCTCGGTAAGATCATTGAGTACTTGCCCCATTTGGCTTTGCAATACTAATATCTTATTAGGTTTTATATGTATGTGTGTTTTGCATGCAACATGTTAAGCTGATGGGTGAGTTTGAGTTATTTCACCGAGACAACTTGTGATTGTTTGTTGATATGAGAACCTGTTGGGGAAGTGTGAGGTTGGTGCACCCTAGATCCTGGTTTAAACACGCAGTGGAAATTTGTTTTGCCACTGACCGTTCCAAGGCGGTTACCCGAATAGTTCTCGTTTTCGTTAAATGTCTGAGGCGTCTTATTTGTATTGACATACTTATAACAAATTTAGCTCTCTCTTTCTCTGTTCTTCTTCGCTTCTTGGGGAGGCAGTGTATTTTAGTATGGCGATTCCTGATATGCCTATTGCACTTTTTACTTACGTTTAAGAAAATTTAGCTCACTAAAGAAGCATAGATAGATAGACCTCAAATTCTCTTAAATTCTATTAACGTAATTATTTTAAATGCCCACATCACTATATTGATTTTGACCACAATATGTTGTATCATTGTTAAAGAACTTTAAATGTCGAAGAGAGAAATCACCATTCGTCGCATAACGACCAGGAAGTGACCAGGAATTTGAAGTGCAAACTTACTTTTATAAATATCACATATCGTTTGCATTATGTAAGTTAAAAGGACAGATGATTTTGTTTTCAGCATCTTATTTCTTATGTGGGCATTATAAATGAAGATTTTGTTGTTAAGCTTTTGAGAACATATGTTTATAGAATATACGGGATTTTTAAGATCTAGTTATTTTTCTTAACTGTTCCAACGTGTCTAATTATATGAAATATAAAGATACAATAATAACATTTATTTGTGCAAAGTTTTATTGAATGGCAATGAGCCGTTAGAGAGATTTTGATAATTTTCTTTTTTATCGATGAACGTGCAATTATGACTGTAGAATGTCCTTAAATAGTAAATGAAATCGCTCATAATATTATACAGTTATTTACTTATTAGCTGGGAAATATGCTGTGATATTGACCTAAAAAATCGTTATTGACCGAGGCGATAGCCGAGGTCAATAACGATTTTTGCGGTCAATATCAACAGCATATTTCCCAGCTAATAAGTAAATAACTGTTTTATTACATGAACTATTAATAGTTATATATGTAATAAACTATATTACATGAACTATAAATAATACAAAAGATGGAAACTTTCGGATTCTATTTATACACAGGTCAATATCAGCGAAAGCGGGTCAATATCTAGATTTATTGACTCGGTTATTTTGGGGGTGTGACCAATCGCGTTGCGTCTATTTATAGTTCATGTAATAATCGTCATTAATGTACGAACTTCTTACATTAAAATTAAGCATGAAGAAATTGACAGCGCATATTTTTCCTGAAATATTGATTTCCGCTTTTCCGGGCTTGTTGTTTTCATTAGTCTCTGTCAGATATAAGATTTTTATCACAAAACATGGAGTAGAAATTCTACACATGTGTCACTCTGGTTGTTAAAAATGAATTGATATTGATCGTTTATAATGATTGCTACTGGTGATTTATTGACACATTCATCTTAGGACCAAAGATATAGTTTTCTTTCGGTTCTGTAATTATATAAAACGTACAGTTTTCTTTCAGTTTACTGATATTGTTGGAAATATTTATCAAAATAAGTATATTGTTTAAAAGACGATCATAGTAGTTTGCGGTGTTGAAATGAAGTCTAAATGTTTAACTTAAATGCTATTTGAACGGTCAGAAGAAATGTTGTTGAGGTTTCGAGTGTATCCACTAATTTAGTTTGCCAAAATATGTATTCAATAGGTTATCGATGTTGTTCTTATATGAATTACTCAAATTTATATTCCAGCGATATTAATGACTGGTAAGTACTAAAGCAAAGAGCAATACTTTAACCTTAAATTTTTTTTTTGAAATCTTTTCACAAACAACGGTAATAAATTGCTTGCAGATGTCGAGCTGTAGAATGTCTTTCAAATACATTAAATGCTGTTCTGAAAAGCGTCTAATACAGAAAGTTTGTAATTTACTTTTAATGTACTATGTTCCGTTCTTTAACAAAAGGTACTTTATTAACTAATTCTATATATCCTCGATTTCTAAATGGTCTCAACTTTTCCAGCCAATTTAGATTTGGATATTGTTCAATCACCCCTAAGGATATATTTCCTGCTTTTTAAATTTTGCCTTTGGCGTTGTCGTGATATGCTGGATTTATATTCTAAGATTTCCAGTCAAAATTCAATGTGTTTAGAACCGAATTACATTTAACGCTGTTCTGAAAAGCGTCGAATACAGATCATTTGTAATTTTAATGTACTATGTTCTGCCAGCGAGTTAGGTGAGAACACTAAGGGGACAACTTCATTTTCAAAAATGAATTGTTTTTAGTTTAGTTTCAACCAATATTATGTTAAATAATTACACAATACATTACACCATTCTCGGGGTTCAGATGGATAACACATTTGTTCCGACCCAAATGCATTTGGAACAAGTACGAGTATTATACATATATCGAAACGACCAATTTCTCCTTGCGTTACATCGGATAACATGTTAACGTTGATCTTATTTATTCATACGACATCGAAAAAATGAGTATTTGCTTCAGGTTACTTTCCTCTACAAGACAACTGAACCAACTGTCTTTTTATTACATATTTCAATTTCAATTAGATATTAATCCATCGAGCGATCTCCGTATACATGTTTTGCACTGCAACCCTTCGTAAGACGCCGATCATCTTCCTGTCATGCGACCACTGTGAGAATTACTACTGCAATCAGAAGACGCAGAATTCTTCTTTAAAATTAGGTTTTCCAGCCCATCAAAGTGTTGTGGCTGTGGGTTCAATCTCCTGAAACTTTCGTTTTCTAAAGATTTGAATGATAATGTAGCATGGAAGCAATATCAAAAAGTGTGGCCTAATGTAAAACAACCTAAAGGTGTAACTCACAATGAACAGCTTTCTGTAAACCTTCCCACTACTTCTCAATGAAAATATCTTTCGCCGCGTTTGGTGTTTTTGTTGCAAGCCAAAATCTAACTGAAATGGAAATTTGTAGTAATTAACTCGTTGGTCAAACGTTTTACAAACCTTCCAATAATCTATGTTTCTCAATTTAAGTTACATTGTTGATGGCGTGACTAAGTAATCTCAGCTACCTTTCAATCTCTGTTGCAAGATTTGAAAACCATTCCATGGTCTGTTAATAAACAAGATTTGTTAATATAAACTAGATTCTTAATTTTGGATAAGGAATGCATCTGCCTAAAATAAATTTTCTAGATGATCCTTATATTTTGCACATATTTATACGTTTATCTTTTACAAAAAAAGTAATATATGCATATCAGGAATCGCCATTTTTTGTAATTTCTTTCAAACTGTGATACACGAGAACCACGTTTATTTTCTATGTCGAAGCGTTTGCGTTTTTAAAGCTTTTGAGAACACGCATCTCTTTTTGGAAAAAGTTTGAACACATTGAACACATTCTGTAATAGATTTTGCAAGTTTTATAGTCATTTATTGCTGTTAATTTCCCTTTAATCTGACATTCTAGAACCGTTATTGTTTTAATCACCGAACAGTTTTGACGGTGATGGTGATATGGTAGCAGTGGTATGTGTTAGCATAAATATTAATGTATTAGAAAAACACTTAAATATTTTCTGTCAGTGTTTATATTGAAGTGTTAGGTAGAATTAGTAATCTAATTAATGGAGTAATTTTCCACTGGATTTATTAAAAAAAACCCTTACTGATTTTAACAAGATACTTTTATTTGATGCACGTGCTACCGGTATTTGTACAATTATTAAAAAATATCGTTTGTAGTTTAATTGTAGAAAAAGTTGTCTGGACGGACGAATAAAACGCCGTTTTGCTCTGATTTCACGATTCCCGCGCCATTTGCAACACCATCAACACTTATATCATCTGATATCATTAGCAGGCTAGCGAATTGTCGCTTTGCAACGATGATTTATGGCAACCGACAGAACAACCTTTTACAATCAAGAATCCCATGCCATTGATCACAGCGGCGCATTACTTCAGATGTAAAGTCCATACCGGTGCTGATATTCTACAAGAATTTTACGAGAATATGATGCAAATAATCATTTTCTTGTACATAAGAATGAAGACGTTATTTTAACAAGAAAACATAATTCTAGACATGAGATTCACCGCCATTAACTGTTGTTAATACATGATATATGCATTTCTTTTCAAGGGCGATTTGACAACCAACACTTATAATAAATAATTTAAATAATGAAAAAATATTCGATGATGCAGATGTATTGTCTACGTATAGTCTATAATCGACAAAACAAAATGTAGGTTTAGGCATTTAAAATAAATCAAGTTAACCCCCGCACACTTGTCCATTGAAATCTAAAGGTCAGTATGATACACTTAACCAATGTTCTAACTACACCGATCAAAATGTTTTAATTTTTCCGCATATAATTGTAGCAAAGTCTTAAAATTTGAAACAAAATAAGAGGGACCATTTTTACTTATTTTTCTGAAATTTCCATTGAAATCCCTACTTGCGTTCTTAAACCAATGACATTTAATCAATGGCAAAACCAAAAGTCACAAAATTGAACGTAGCTTTTGTATAGAGGATATACTGAAACCGGCAAAAGCTGCTGAAAAATCTTCTGTGTAACACCTAAACAATCGCATAATTGCATTATTGCATAGAATTGTTCAAAATTGCTGAAAAATCTACATTTAAACAATAAGACTTGAATTTTCGTTTACGGAGAATATACGCACTACCGACAATTTTGTGACTTTTGGTTTTACCCTAACCTTGATTAAATGTCAGTAGTTTCTAAACGCGTGAAGATAATTTAACATTTTTTTCATACAAAGAAGTGAAAAAGGTGTATCGTTTTATATTTCAAGTTTGAAATGTATATCCCGAATCCTTGCTGAGGTATTTAAAAATATGATCGGTGTAGTTAGAACATTGGTTGTATATAAGAAAAGAAAGCACTTTCATCAAGTGAATTTACATTCATATATTTAATATTTTTCTATATTTATCGTTAAAATGGCCAACTGGACGAAACAGATATTTTGCTTCATATGAATTTTAAAAATTTAAGTTATTGCACCGTCGGCATTCAAAACGAGAAAACAACTAAATACTGCATTAAATGAAAAGTAAAATATGCATATCAGGAATCGCCACACTTACAAAACACAGCCTCCCAACGCAGCGAAAAAGAAGAAAGGACGAGAAATAGAGCATGTTTGTTACAAGCATGTCAATTCAAACAGGACGCCACAAACAATTAACAAAAAGAGAACCCTTGGGGATTCCGCCTTGGAACGGTCAGTGGCAAAACAAATTGCCACTGGGGGTTTAAACCAGGTTCTAGGGTGAAGCAAATATATTGAAACTTATCTTCACTTTTCGCAAATATTATGCAACGAAGCTGAGCTCATTAAAATTTTTAAAAAAGTATATGATGCCGACATTATCGAGATAAGAAGCAGTTTATTTCATGTTTATTGGGACAGTGACACAACTTCAACTTTTTAAATCTAGTTGGTGGTGTGAAACATAATGTGTGTTGTATATAAATTGAAGAACATATTTAAAGTTAGCATAGTTTATTATTGGGGCCGTCACACTACGACGTCCTAGTTAGCGTTCTATGACGTTTGAGGAAACGTTGTAAGTCGTCCATGGTTGCTGCGATAGCGCCAGAAGTGCGTTGTGCGAACACTAGTGAACGACGGTGATCGCCGGGAAACGGCGGAGAACAATGGTCCGGAATAAAGTCTTGAACATGCACACAAATTTCACTGAGACCAGCGTTCTTCAACGTTTAATTGTAAACGCTGGAGAACGTTTAAGTACGTTAGTGGAACGTTTTACTTACGTTCGCCGAGCGTTGCACTCGTTCGGCTATTGTTAGTCAATCGTTACACAAGCGTTACTTGGTTGTTACAAATCGTTTGCTTTGCTGTAAACGACGATGACCTGTCAACGACCGCTGAACGGTCCCCAAGCGCAATCAGAGTGTGACTAACGTGAAACGAACGTCCTTTTGGCGTCATTCGAGCATTACCCGAACGTCCATGCATCAGCACGCTCGTCTAACGTTGACAAATCGTTCTTCGCGCCAGTGGTACGTAAGAACATTCTTATTATTTTAGGGTTTTCTTACTTAGTCGCTGTTACACGCGAAAGGAATCTGGCAGGGTGTAAAGGTAGCTCGTGGGATTTTTTAACAATTAGTTTACATTGTTTGAAACGATTATTTCTGGAACATTTAGATCTTTAACAATGTTGCATGCACATAAAACGTAAGCATCAAATAGCATTGCAAAGCTAAAGAGGCGAGTATTCAATGATCTTACCGAGACCAGAGCCACTGGAGTCAAATTAGCAAGAAAACAATGACAGGGACTATGTTGAGCTGATGGGTGGGTTGGAGTTATTTCACCAAGATAACTTGTTTTTGTTTGTTGATATGAGAACCTGTTGGGGCAAGAGTGAGGTTGGTGCACCCGAGAACCTGGTTTAAAACCCCAATGGCAATTTGTTTTGCCACTGACCATTCCAAGGCGGTAACCCCAAGAGTTCTCATTTTCGTTAAATGTTTGTGGTATCTTATTTAAATTTTACATACTCATAAACAATGCTCTCATTTCCTCTCTTCTTTTTCGCTGCGTGTGGAGACTGTGTTTTATGGCGATTCCGGATATGCATATTTCTTGTTTTCATAACTCTGCTGCGAGCTTCAATTCAATCAAATACATAAAAGGCCTATCTAGACTTCCTTAAGATAATAAAGCGAAAGGAAAATATGAAGGAACATGATTCTGGAGATACAGTGCTGATTGTTCTAGGTTGTCCCCAGGTATGTACAATTGATCTTTTTATTTCTTTTCAGTTTTATCGCTCTTAGAATATGTCTGATGTTAGCATGCATGTTCTTTTTTAAATATGCTACTTCTTGCATCTAGCTCCAAAGGACTTGAATGGGACTTTATCGATTCAATCGTCGCCATCTTTAAATGTAAGAGTTGAATTCTATATCAATTGTTACCACGTTTCATTATTCGTGATACCGGATTTCGGCCCGCGATATCAGTTTTTCGGTCCGCGATATCAGGTGCTAGGCCCGCGATATCAGGTTTTTGGCCCGCGATATCAGGTTTTCGGCCTGTTATAATAAAGCACACAGCTATTACAGAAAAAAAAGTTGCGCTATAATTTTTGCATATTCGTAAAAAGGTGAAATATGCATATCAGGAATCGCCACATTCAGAAAAAACAGCCTCCCCACACAGTCAAGAAGAAGAGAGGGGGAGAGAGCATGGTTAATAAAATGATCAGTTTCAAAAAAGACACCACTAACAATAAACAAAAATGAGAACCCGAGGGGTTACCGCCTTGGAACGTAAGAAATTCTCTTCAATATTATAAAGAAAACAATTATATCTATAGCTCTTTATAACTTTTTATTGTCAACAATAAGTCTAAAGATCTTTACTGAATTTATTTATTATCTCTGCAATTGATACATCATCAACTACTTGTTTATCACGAATGTTTAAGGTATTAATAAAGCCAAGACCTTTAAAATACGTTTTTCATATTTATTAGATTGACATTTATACACGAAACTAAAATCTATTTATCTGTTCCTTATTATGTGTGGGGTGTAATTTTACAATTAAATCTTAGTTATTTAAATAAAAAGTCATGGTGTAAGATTCTCAATGAATTGATTTAATTTACAGGTAAATCAAGATGAAGTGAATAATAGCAACTTATGTCGGTCAATAGCTATTCATAGCTAATGTTGTGCTTTGTTGTGTAAACACCGACTTTAAATAAAATTTTGTATCTTGTATCTTGTATCTAACTATAAACTGCATCATTTCATATACCATCTACGCCGTTTATCTTTTTATTTAGATATTTCTTGTTTTTGAAGATATCGAAATTTTCCGGAATCTTAAATGACACTACTTACTAATCATTTTGTTACAATAAAGACTAACGGTCGAGTTCAAATGATAATTAAACTATACACTCCAAGGTGGTGTGTGAACTCAAAGAGGTAGTTCTAAGAATGAACCTCTGTGTGAATAGTTAAATCGTTATTTGAACTAACTTTAAAACGGTTACAACTGTTATCTTTCTTTTTCAAGTGGTAGCAACTGTACAGAGGTAGTCCTTGAAGTGTATTGTATTGGCGGGGTCATATGTTGGCACAAACAAACCAGACAGTCAAAAATAAAACCCTTAATAAAAAATCGCAGGTAGACTCTAATATTGGCGTTAACACATACCGTCAAAATAAAACATTTACATTCAATATTCAACTCAACATTATTATAATACTAGTGTGAAAACATTATCACAGATACCTAATAATATATAGCTTTGTTTGATTCACGACACATTCTAATTATATTATTTTATATCAAACTGAGAAAACTGCGACATAGTATGTGCTAGTGTATCATAGTTGTCTACCTTCCAGATATTAACTGACGGTGATTTTTATTGGCATGTGTTATGTTGGCGCAACTGACCCTGACCGCCAATATAGCGAAAATTTAACCTCGCCAAAATAAGTACTTATACAATATTCTTTAACTGGCGTGATTTTATCCATTCATCTTAAACATGGCCGAGTAACTAACCATACTGTGACGACCAAGGTGATTCATGTTTGTTTTGGTTTATTCACAATGCCGTCATCGTTGGAAACCGAATTTCGCCGGAATTTAGCATTTCCGGCAAAACAGTAAACTCTTAAAAGCATATTAAAATTAATCAGTTTTACATAGACACTGAGGCTGAAAGTGGAGAACCCGCAACCAGTTTGCTAACCCTCAAATTATCAGACTACATGTATCCAAAACTTACAAAACTTTATACGATATCTGATATCTTACAATATAACATAAGCAATATATTTACACAACATCAAAGAACATTTTGAACACTCGATTCAGGGTAAGTCAAATTAACTGGGGTCGACGGACTCCACAGAAATTTCCAATTCAAAATACAGTCTCGTGTTTATCAAAGAAATCATGGAAACTTGTTCGTTTTTATGTCTTGGGACTTAAAACAAATTTCTTACAAAATATCAATATTTTGTTGTTTGTTGCTTCTTTTTGTTCACATTGTACCAATACTGTCAATTGCAAAGTGCTTCATCTTCAGACATTTTGTCGTTATCCTGACAGCATTTATTATTACTTTTGGGTAAAACAGCCACCAGCTGTCTAAACCACGCGTATACAATTAAGATATGAAGTAACTGATTGGTATCGATATTTTTTTTTTATCTTTGCACTAAATCGTCACAATTGTTATTGCAAACTAAAAAAAGAAATACGAATAGTTAAAAGGGTTTACAGGTCGGAAAGTGTTTCACTTTTTTTAAGTTTTAAAGTTTTATCAAAGAAAAATTAGAAAAACGATCACCTTATACAATAAAGCACACTATATTACAACTGTTCGCTCAATTTGCATGTGTCTAAGAGCCCTATATCAAATATCGAAAGTAAGCTAAAGGATATAAATATAACTAAGATACATGGAGTAACTAGTTCAATTATATAAACAAAAAAGTGGGTGTTCATTAACTGTCAGACTGTAATACTTCGAAGTTGTTTTAATCAATTATCTAAATCTGATTTTTACACTCTCATTGTGGAAGTCAATATTTACATCACATTTCCTCTCGCTATTTGCTCCACCTTTCCAAAAAGAGAAAGCCTGACTGCCTCCATTAGTTCTGCTAGACGAGGTATCTTTGTTTGGTGACAATTTCAATGACCGTCTTTCATCCCTTTGCGTGTGCTCATTTTTGAAAATGCAAGATTCTTGTTGTGTATGTTGTTCCATTAAACTTTCATTTTCATTCTTTCTCCCATATGTCATCATTGCAATTTTAGTATTGGACGATTGCTTTTGCTTCGGTGTGAGTTTGTTGCAAATTCCAGAAAGTATTGTTTTCGCAAACATTTCTCTGAGAGCACACCTGAACTTTGTAGAAACAAAATTGTAAACTACTGGGTTTAAAGCATGGTTTAAGTAAAACAGTATTCTGGCGGAATATATAATCCAGAGCAACTTTTCAAGTCCTATCGACCATATGTCGTTTTTGTCAGCAAACGAAAGCCAAAGTCCTGCTACTCTAAACGGGAGATGACATATGAAGAATACTGAGACAATGGAAGCGACGATGTTGACAACTTGATTAAGACGTCGCTTTCTGTCATTTCGAAGTTCGTGGATACACGAATCATACTCTCCAGTCCGGTTCAATACCCGGCACAGGTGACAATTCAGTGCTACCAATAGGACGCATGGAAGAACAAAGAACAGTATTGCTAATAAACCTACGAAGCCCTTTTGCCAAATTTCACTTATTGGTATTCGACACACCTGAAAAAGTTTGTTAAATAATTAGTAAATTATGCAAACCGGAAATAGCCACATTCATAAACACAGCCTTCCTACATAGCAAAAAAGAAGAAAGGCAAGAAGGGCTTGGTTTATATGATAAAATAAAATAATACCATAAACTGTAAACACAATAAAAATATTTGCCGCTGACCATTTCTAGGCGGAAAGGTTATTGGGTGTATCTATCTTATAAAACTTATACCCAAACAAGAACAAGTTGCCTTAGTGAAATAACCCTTTTATACGATAATGTTGCATAAAATAGCACACAAATATAAAACTTAAGAAGTTTATAGCATTGTCAAACGAAATGTTTACGTACTCAATTATGTGACTATTGCTAAATCACACGGGAATAAAGCAGCAAATTGGAGAAGTCAGGAATAATTATAGTATTTGAAAATAACTCAGAAACCATCAAACAAATATTGAATATTACACATTAAAAGTTATATTATTATTAGTTCAGTAGTACATGTTCAGTAACACTGGAAACTGAATTATTGAAAGGTACACATAATGAACGTGCGGTTGCCATATTACTCACTTATTAAGAATAAGTTCACATTGATCAGAGAGAAAAGCGTAGTACAAGACATAATTAAAAAAATGATAGTATCATACATAAGCTGAACAAACACTATAAGGACACAAGCTCATTTCGCTCATAACGACATGCAACAGACAATCTATTTCGAATTTAGAAGTCACCCTACATTTGTAGCCGATCAGAAGCTATGAAGTTTAAATTCCTCAATGATTTATTTCAATAGAACTCCTTTCTATTTTCTAGTTTACAATGAAAAAAATATACTCGGCAAAATAAGTTCTGCACACTTGGACATTTTATAAAATATCTTTTTAATTTCACCAAATACAACACAATGATACATATGAAATAAAACAGCAAATCAAATTTAACAATATATAACAGTCTGAAATAAAATCTGCTTACTACTTTATAAGCAATCCATTGTTGATGTCACCGGGAGTTACTACACAAAAGTTGCAAAAATAACTAAACTTAAAGTGAGTAAATCTACCACTATGAATCCGGCATTCTTCTTATCGCCGTCTCATGGAGTTCTTAAGTCGAGGCATTTTCAATTTTGGAATAAGTTTCCATTCGTGAACAACAATACCAGGTAGATCAACTAGCTGACCAACTACACGTTGTCTGTATTTTTTAAGAAAGACGCCGGTGTGGTCCCACATTTGTCACGACGGTCAAATTAACAATGAAAAACTTTCTTGGTGACAATAAGAAATAAATTAATTTGAATTCCAAAAATGAAGTTGTGTTTTGCTCAAATAAGATATTGGGTGTTGATTGCATTTATTGGTTGTTTTATACACTTAATTAATAGGATGCTAAGACTCGATAATACATAATAGAGACTGTTCGAATAATCGCTAAACTGTTTTGGAATATCTTTTACCCTTTAGGTCAATGATTGAGACAATATTATAATTAAGTTAAGTTAAGTTAACTTAAGTTTGAGTGTTATTCTGGAAATGGCTTGGTATCAAGGTTTGAATATTTCCTGTTGCCATCATCACAGCACATGCTTATAATTGCTATAAAACAGATGATTGCATAGATTTCACACCTCTACCTTTGATGAAATTCAAAGTCGAACAGATTAACTCTCTGCCCGTAAGAATCATATTAAATTGTTTATCACTTCATTTATAAATCTGCAGATTTTTTAACGAAGTTTGTATTCGTTGTACCTCTGTGTAACTGTTTTAATATAATAGTAAGATCACCCACACCTACCGGTATTAATCTTCTGAGTGTGAGGTTCAGAACGTGTCAGACTTGATAGACTTACGTAATAATGGTCTTTTATGACAGGTACCGCCTGGTGTATAAGCATTAATGCAGAAACTAAGTCGACTTTATTTATAAATATAAATTATGTTGTTATAAATTATCTTTGCGGCATTCTTTGTTAAAAAATAAATTGTGATTAATGTCAAGACGATTACAAGTAAAACTTTAAATTGAGGTCTGCAACCTCTACTTTCTACTTGCCTTGGAATTCATTAGCTCCTATTTAAAAACTGTGCATCTGTAAACTCGCTATATATTTGGAAATGTAAATTAAATACAAGCTATATGAGACATAAATCTACTTCGTATAAATAACGAATATGATGCCCTAAAATGTCCTTTTATTTTGTTATTACCCAATCCCTGTTTTGTGCTTCGTGGGAAGACTTTTTAATGGGTTTGGGTTACCTTGCTTTTTCAAGAAAAAACGGCATTACACTCACTCATATGTTATATCTTTTTCATTACTTCTTAATGCCGGTTCGTTTGGAGTTTTTTTTTCAGTTTCTCTTATTTCCACAATGAGCAAATAACAATCTCTAGACAGATAGATGAGTTTGTGAAACGAACTTACTAGAATTTATTATTTTAAATAATGTGTCAATGTGAGGGAAGTTTATTCATTCTTACTAGAAATTCCAGACTTTAAGATCGTAATAAATGTCATCTTGGACAGCACGTCTTTCCGTCTTATCTTAGAGATTTTACTTTTTATGGGCTCTGATTATATAACACACAAAATCAATACAATTAATTCTGAACAAAGATATTATTAGTTTAAATACTAAAAGAATTATACTGTATGAAATAAAACATTTTCGCACAGATATACCTGAACATTGAAAACAGGTTCGATTTGGTTGAGCCTTTTCGTACAGTAATAAAAATGGATATCAAGTCCACGCCTTCTAGCCCCTTCTCTGCACATACAGACATACCCGTTGGAACTTATGAATTTTAACATCATACTTCGAATGCATTTGAATTAAACAAAAATACAAAACATATCTATCAATATAGTTTTGAAGCGCAATCATAAAAAATATATATATACTAGATCTAAAATAAAGAAGCATCCTTTTGGTTTGTCAAACTGTAAAGTATTTGCATTGATCTTGTATTGACTTTGATTGACACAATATACAATATGCATAAATTCCATAAAATGATTGCAGCATCAGCATTATATACATATTGATTTTATTTGATAACTTAATCATACGTTTGGAAAACGGCTAACGCATTAATAAATAAAGAAAACATATGACAAACACAAATTTTAATTATTTGTAACATAATCTGTTACAGAAAAATTACTATAAAAATGTGAAATATGCATATCAGGAACTGCAACATTCAGCCAAAAACTGAGAGAGAGAAAGAGAGAGAGAGAGAGAGAGAGAGAGAGAGAGAGAGGGGGGGTTATAAAATGATCAGTTTCAAGAAAGTCACCACAAACAATGAACAAAAATGAGAACCCGAGAAGCAAATCAAATTGCCACTGGGGGTTTAAACCATGTTCTAGGGTCAACGCACAAGTACAAGTTGTCTTGGTGAAATAACTCCAACCCATCCATCAGCTCAACAATGTTGCACGCAAATGCACACAAACATATAAAACATAAGAAGCTAAGAAGCAAAGCCGAAGGTGTGTACGGGTGCATTAAGTATAACTGAGACGGTAATATGACGAAGTATATTTCCTGCCATGCATACAGTCAGAAATAGACGCGCACAGATGAAAACTTTCTTTTTCAAGCGTATCAGAATACAGTCGCATGTAATTTTTTAAAATAAAAAGCAAAATCATTGTTATGTTACAATGGTTGCATGTAAATTGTATTTGATGACAGTGTATGTGAAAACAATTTCTCTCAGTTAGTTGCTACCTCAATGTGTAAGTGTTTCTGTATTTAGTGTTACTTCATGTGAAGTGATAAATGTGAAAAAATTGCGTAATCTACTAACATTTTATTTACCTGTCTATTTACATGTGTGTTCAGTTAAAAAGAAAGCGGTATTTAATCATATATTTAGATATTCATAAACAAATGCAGTCTAATATTTCACGATTTTGTTTAGTAACAGATAGGAGTAGTACAATGTTTGAATGACTTCATTAAGGTTGCTAAAAAACGCTCTTCAAGTTATTCATTATCTTAACCCACAATTAAAGGGGGTTCTTTCAAATTAAGTTTTAAACGTTTTTAGTTCGGATTCAAGAAATATAATAAGGCTTTTTGATCTTGATTTAGTGAGATAGTCTACCAACGAAATACAACTAGGTATATTTGATATTGTTGTAGTGTAAATATTTAACATTTAAAACTGTCTAGTAAATACAGGACATTTAAATAAGTTTTGAAGTTCATAACCGATATCATTGCAATAGTGACAGATACGCTTATCTGGTGGCGTTATTTGCCAACGACAAGTTTCTATTAGAAGATGATGGTATAATTTTAAAATGTTACATGTATTTTAGAACATGTCGTATGTGGTTAATGTTTCGATGCAGAAACTGATTTGTTTGATATATTTATACTAATGCGAATATGTTTAGTTCAGTCCATTACTGCCCATGAACATGCTCAATCAAACCGAGCTTGCAATATTTTATATTTGTCGTGTTCGGTTCCAAAGTTCCCTTTTCATATTTTTAATCCAAATGTTCTTTGAAGAAATATGCTTTTCTTGCATGCTATCATTTGGCATTTGAATGTTTGTATTCGACTCAGAGCATTCATGCAAAGTTTTGTTGTTAGAGCAAAATATATAATAGACAGTTACATCTGAATACAGACTGCAAAATCATTAACTTTAAATTTTACCAGATTTTTTAAGAACCTTTATAAAAGCATCGTTAACACAGTTTCTGGGTACTGTTCTCTAAAGTCCTTTATTTATGAAAGCATCCTGATTGAATTTCGGGCTTAAAATGACAAAGATCTAGTATTTCCGTTAGCATTGCACTTATAAATATTGTTATTCAGTACAGACAAGAAGTATATAAGTATATAAAGCATCTTAATTTCAATGTAAGCTGATGTAATTTCTTGTTTATTAGAATCATAAATTCAAGTTTGAATCCAGAAACTAGAAAAGATTGAATTATAACAAACATGTCAAGTTCATGGTGAACTTGTGTAATAATCTTGTAAATATTTTTTGATAAGCAACACGCACACAAGTTTGAAGTTCTAGTCACATACGAACAAAAATCGTTAACGTGTGGCATTTGCAAGACGACTGAAGGGAATTTGTGTTTACAAGTACAAGTAACTGAGATTATTGTCGGACAATTGTCAGATACTGGCATGCCATAAAATATGCGTGTATTGTAGTTTGAAGTTTCGTTTTATTATTCTTGTAAAGATCCGTCGTTAAAACATCATGATTGTTATAATCAAAGACATGAAACTCTTTTATTTCAGGTTCAGCTTTCACTCTGAATGGACTCTTTTTGCGTTAATCTGTTGACAGTATCCGGCTACTCTTTAACTAATTATGGATTAGAATACAGTCAAGTGATACTGTATTACTGTAGCGAAGCATGATCTTATGGCAGATATGGGCGAAGTTATTTTTAGTGATTAAAACTTATCAATGGAACGTGTTGATATATACATTTCAAAACGTTAAGATGATAAACCAGATTTTAATTAACATGTTTGTCACGTGACTGTCAAGTTATCGATTACGTACTATATTTCATATTTCATATTTTTAGTTTTCACTATTAGAAGATATATTTATTACGAACAGCCTTTATTTAGATACTTTTTTAAACGTGAAATATTCAGACATCAAATAATTAAACAATAAACACAAAACTAGCGTGATGCTTGGTTTAAATTGAAACATCGTCAATAGGTAAAGCATTACAAAAAGTACTCGAACAAAATTCGTACTCAGAAAACAGTTACCTCTATAGGTGTTCCATCAAAGAAGTTGGATTTTCGTGCTATAGGAATAGACAACCACGGCGTATTGGATGCCATGGAAACCGCCCAAATAATGCCTACAATTTTCCAGACCTTTAGATTGTCTTCATTTACAACCTAAAAGATAAGAACAAATCAAATAAAAAAATCGGATTAATTCTAAGAAGATTTTCTTAGATATATGTACATACAAAACAGGCAAAAGAGATTACAATATATAAGGAGCTTTTATAACGGATTTTCTTAAACAAACAACGGTAGTAGTGTTGCGTTAATTCGGTGATAAGAATACCTTATTATGCATATTTCATATCCCTAAGATATGTATATTTCACTTTTTTCAGACTGTCTTTATTTACAACCTCTTCATGAATCTTTAAAAATAATTCGTTTGTTTTCCAGATTTGAAATAAAATATGTGAAAACATTTAGAACTTTCACAAAGTCGTCTCTGTAAGTAAGCAAACATACATATTCTCCATTATTTCCTACACATACCATTTCTTAAAAAAGGGCAAATATGCAAAATAATCATGGGAACACACAGCCTCCTCACACATTGACACGCAGCAAATTAGTGCTCGTGTTTTACTTAAATTATCTAAGCACTCATCTTAATCGATATTGAAGATTGCTTATGTTTTATAATTTCGATATAAAATGTACAAGAGTGTTGCATTCTTTGTTGTTTTTTTTGTTTGGATGTAAAAAGAATTTCATATTTTTTTATCTAGCTATTTTGCTTTACCTTTCTAACTTTTCTTAACAAATGTAAAGTAAAAAGTGAAATTAATATATCAGAAATAGCAACGTTACAGACCCCCACACTGCCAAAAAGAAGAGAGAAAAAGAGCCTGAGTAATAAAATTCTCAACTTTAAACATACACCACAAAAAAACTTATGCAAAAAGGAAACCGGTGTATTATAGTCTTTGAATTGTCTCTTGCAAAACAGTTTGCCGCCGGAGGTTGAAACAAGGTTCTAAGTGGTAGCAATCTCACGCTTGCCACAACAAGTTTTTATATAAACAAACAAGTACACTTTGCCTTGAAATATACTCCAACCATCAACCCGACAGCGATGCGTGCAAAAGCACGAAAACATATATAGCATAAGAGGCTAATAGCATTGTAAAGCAAAAGCAAAAGCAAAAAAGGTGAGGACTCAATGACCTTACAAAGACCAGAGCCACAGAGATACATTAGTTAAAGATACATAAATATCATTATTCGGAAAAAGTTTTATTGAACTGTATTCTGCCGTAACAGAGATCTTTAAACTTTTCTTTTATAACGATGAGATTGTAATGGCGAAATGAGTAACACCATAAGTATTTCAAGTGCCTATCTATCAGATAACGACTTACTTATTAAAATAATAATGAAAAATAGATTTCTGTACATAAATCGATGATGTAACTGATCCCCTCAAAATGACCGCTCATTTCTGTTTTTAGTCCCAATAATTCAGACGCTCTGATTTCGCAACGGCGATCAGTACGTCTGAAGACATTGTTCGTTAAAAAACCAGACACTTCAAAACGAGGCTCGTTATAGGGATATTAGTATGGAACGCCGTTGTTGTCTCATGAAAACGGTTTTTAGACTGTCGCCTTGCCGAAAGACTGGTAATAGCTGGAAATCGAAAAGACACATCCAACGACGAAAGGCACTTTTTTAACTGAATTATTGCGCCCACAGGCGTGTTCACGTAAGCTGGGTTCTGCGGTTACCACGAGATCTGTATAAAAATAAACATACATTAAAAACACTGATTTATGCAAAGTTTGATGGGATTGCATTTCGCCGTAAGGGAGCTTTTTTATTCTTCCCTTTTTATCAATGACTGTACAATTACAAGTGCCATAGCACCAACATTTTACGTGACAGTCTAAAATCATTATCACGAAGAGGAAGCAACGTCGTACCATATGTTTGCATTCATTTATGTAAAATGGGGTAGGCAAGCACTTTAAACGCTTTTGTTTTATAAACCATATACCTGATTAAGTAGCTCGATATAATTTTACCTAAATTTCATATTGCCCAGTGTGGAAGAATTGCTGTTAAAGCACTGTTAAATAATTTTATTAGAAATCGCGATTGATTTTGGATTTGTTTATCATGCAAAAAGGGCACACGTCGGTCAGACTTTTTATATAGCGATGTCTCTAGACGTTCGTCAGAGCAGTGTGATACTGATCAATAATAGAACGTCTAGATAATCTAGACTATTCTTTTTCAGTTTTAAATATTCTAGGCACTGATTTAGATATTTCAGACAATAAAATAATAATTGTATGTCTGTCTTAGAAAAACTGTAAAAATTAGATGATGACATAATACGAGAGTCAACTTTGTGTCGTGAAGCTCATCCGGATCAAGTACTGTTTTCAAATTACATTTTTGTATTAATGAGGGCTTTTTTCCTAAATGTTTCTTAATGTGACAAAGACAATGTTTTAAATTTTAAAGTAAATGACCGACAAAGATGTTATCAAGAAAGGAAAATTGCAGTTAATTGTCATGTAGGTAGAAATATTAACACAATTCGTGCACTTACAAAACTTATCATGGTAAAATGTACTTTAACTGAATCTGAAAAAAATAGTTTAGATTTTATCTAAAACATCACTACACACAATTATGTTGTCATGTTTTTGTTGTTTCACCAGATATTTCCTTGTTTAAGGTTTTAAAGATGGAGGATTGTAATTTGGACTTTAATGAAAATGGTGAGAGAAACAAAATTTAATAAAAGATAATTCACAACATAATTCCCCCCGAGTGATAACATAAAACATGAGCAGCGTTGTTCTTGATCATAAGAAATGTAAAATGTTAATGGAATTTTGCGATTTAAGATGTTTATTACGATTCAAGAGCGCTATTCAAATTACAATAAATTCGGATTATACATAGAAGACGTTCGACAACTTGTACTTGTTTTGTGTAATTAGAACCTGTTAAGGCAAGTGTGAGGTTGGTGCACCCTAGAACCTGGTTTAAACCCCCAGTGGCAATTTGATTTGCCACTGACAGTTCCAAGGCGGTAACCCCTCGGGTTCTCATTTTTGTTTATTGTTAGTGGTGTCCTTTTTTTAAAGACTGATCATTTTATTAACCATGCTCTCTCCCTCTCTCTTCTTCTTGACTGTGTGGGGAGGCTGTTTTTTCGGAATGTGGCGATCCCTGATATGCATATTTCACCTTTTTTCGTATGCAAGCCAAATAACAAAGGAACAGTCCAAGCTCATACTAATACGACAACACAATTCTCCCAGGAGTTATGTAAAATGCAAGTTCTCGAATTCGATGAATCCATTAAAACATTAGAGAATACAATTAAATGGTATTTGCCTTTTATTTACAGTATTTATTGTTGAATGGGAAGAACTAAATATGGGCTGCCCGTATTTATGATGGGAATGCTTAATTGTCTGATTTTGTTTTTCAGAAAAATGCTATCTTTATTATAGAAAAATATTTCAGATCGAGTATTTAAAAACAATGTCGAGCTTTTCATCTTCATTTTGTCGACGGCGTCAAAGTGATTCGTCCGCTTTTAATTAAAATGTGCGTGCAACCTAATTTTGTCTTTCGCATTATAGCTATTGTGTATGCCGAGACACTTTATTCTAGCTTCCGTTTTTATTAATTTTGGCTTTTCTCAACTTAAAATTTGAAAGGTGAAAAGGTGAAATTTGCTTGCAAGCTTAAAAACTTTCATACTTCCTATACTTCAACTTTAAAGATGTTTCTCTTGTCCAGCATCATACTCCGATTGTATATAACACGAAACATATTTCCTTCTATTCTAATCAAATGTCTTTTTTGAAACTAAGAATTTAAGGTTAATGTTTGCGTACAGGCTTCGGTACAAACTGATAATCATCACACTGCTTGCACTTAAGCTTTGAACTAACACTTAAAACCGAGCCTGCAACTTGTTCATATTTGTCGTGTTCGGTGGCTTTCAAGTTCTATTTCCATATATTTCTAGGCATCCCTATTTATCTTACACCCCTTGTTGAGGTCTTTATGCTGCTATGAAAAAGACTGTTTTTTATTATATTATATCAAGATGACAATATTACACCTTTTCACAACACCTCCGGGTACCTTGACGATTTGTTTAGTATAGATAATAATGATATCAATCCTTTATCAAAATAAATTCTTATGAACTCCAGTTAAATAAAGCAAACTTATCTAAAGTTTCGTTACTAAAACAATATTAGATTAAACAACGCATAGTAACCCGTTACCGAATGTCATGCAGTGATTGTTACATATATCAGGGCTATCCGATCAACCTTTTATTGGAGTTGTCCCGGTTAGCTCAGTTGGTTGCGTCGCAGGAATTGTAGGGCTAGGCGCTGTCGCCGTGACAGTGCGGGTTCGCTCCCAGCTAGAGGCTCTATTATTTGAAATGCACAGAAGCGCTAATTGTGCATTGTGGCGGCCGTAAAAAGTCTCCCCGTACATATAGTCAGTACTGTTATCAGTAAAATAACCCGTTACCGAATGTCATGCAGTGATTGTTACGTATATCAGAGCTATCCGATCAACCTTTTATTGGGGTTGTCCCGGTCAGCTCATTTGGTTGCGTTGCAGGAATTGTAGGGCTAGGCGCTGTCGCTGTGACGGTGCTTCTAGCTAGAGGCTCTATCAATTGAAATTCACAGTAGCGCTATTTGTGCAGTGTGGCGGCCGTAAATGTCTCCTCGTTCATGTAGTCAGTACTGTTATCAGTAAAATAACCCTTTACCGAATGTCATGCAGTGATTGTTACGTATATCAGGGCTATCCGATCAACATTTTATTGGGGTTGTCCCGGTTAGCTCAGTTGGTTGCGTCGCATGAATTGTAGGGCTAGGCGCTGTCGCCGTGACGGTGCGGGTTCGCTCCCAGCTAGAGGCTCTATCATTTAATATAATTATCTTGTTTTCACTTTTAGATGTCCTATGTGCAACATCTAAAGGGGTTTATAATTTACCGCCTGTGTGCTATTTTACATCTTGCGAAAATGTCAATGTACGTTATTTCTGCATATTAGAAAACATATTTAAAATAGGAGTATCGGTACGAAAAGTTTAGTTATTCATACTTCAATGTTATCGTTAAAGCCCAAATTTAATTCAAAACTACAGCTGCAGTCTAAATTCACTACAATAACGGCAACAATGTACATGTTTTTCTTAAGCAGTTTTTGAAGGCGATTTGAAAAAAATATTAAAGATGTGAAAAATGTAAATTTCTCTTTGTTGTATATGAATCAATCTGTTAATTCAAACGATAAAAAATAGAAACTAACATGATGTTCTACAGCGCTCTTTATGCTAGATGATTTTACCATCTACAACTAATTGATTGCAAGACGATGACGGCGGTAAAAGTAGATGAAAAGGTACTTTGAAAGCCACGGAATACGACGAATATGAGAATGTTGCAGGCAAGGTTTGTTTAAGCATGTTTGTGGGAAGTAATGGAAGAGTTAATGAATATTCCTAGGCATTTTTTGTAAAAAAGACATAGTTTTGATCTGATCCTTTTTGTCTGCCAACGTATTCTTGCTGCTTTGCTGGTTAAAAAATGAAAAGGAACTTTGAAAAAGCTACCGAAGACGACACATGTCAACATATTGCAGGCCTAGCATGATTGAGCCCATTCGTGAGTACTCACGCAATTGCCTATAACTGTCCACGCCGCCTAACCCCGGGTTGAGCGCATGTCACAAATATAAATATCATGCTCAATGGCATTCATATGGAATAATTAGATAGATAGATCAATCTTTTATTGACGTACACATTTAAATACATAGTCATTCTATATCAACATAATTCATACAAATACACAGTGTCATGGTACATGAATTAAATTTAAACAGCTTAATATTTTTGTATATGCTGTGATACAGTTAACTTAATCATAATTTTATATAGAATACCCGTTTTATTTTTAATTGAAGAAATAAATAGACTTTACAATTTTATTGCACGCTTGCTGACTTCGTTAATTCAATTGTTTACAAAGCATTAAGAAGTTTATTTCGGTGTTTTGTAGCAAAAAATGATGAAAAAATATATAGAAATGACAAAGTTATAGCCAACGTTAAGTTTTCGTGTAAAAATCCAAGTACAAAAAGGAGCATAACTCTATCAAACGTGACCTTGACCTTGAGAATTTGGCATCATCTGGAGCGTGTTGTCATAAGCAATATAATTTGAAAGTTTGATGAAAAAATATAAAGAAATGACAAAATTATAGCCACGTTAAGATTTCGTGTAAAATTCCAAGTACAAAAAGGGGCATAACTCCATGAAATGTGACCTTGACCTTGAGAATTTGGCATCATCTCGAGCGTGTTGTCATAAGCAATATAATTTGCAAGTTTGATAAAGAAATATTAAGAAATGGCAAAGTTATAGCCAACGTTAAGTTTTCGTGACGGACGGACGGACAGACCGACGGACGGACAAAGCGATCCCTATGTATCGCCTTTTCTTCGAAAGGGCGACACAAAAACTACACCAAGGTAATTAAAATGTTCAACAGTTTCTAAAGCGTTACCATTATAATACAATTTTTCATTATTTTTATAGGGCCTCTTTTTCTAAATAAATTATTTTAGTTTTATCCATGTTCACCTCTAGACCCCATTTACTACAATATTCAAATAAACTGTTCAAGCTAGCTTGTAAATCCTCGGGAGAGTTTGCGCTCAAATTGCCATATCATCTGCAAACAGCAAAGTAATTAAACACAAATCAAAACATGAAAGACCACTTTTAATATTTTCTTGAAGATAGAGTTATAGATATCTTCAATATCTTTACCTTTGGCGTCGTCTGTGATATGCAGGATTTATATTCTAAGATTCCCTGTCAAAATTCTATTCTGTTTAGTTCCGCCCATTGTTTTCTCGTTTAGGGCAAACCCATTTTTTTATCTGGGGACCATACGCAGCTGAACATGGAATGGTATTAATCTGAAAATACCTCATGGAAGGTTCCATGTTCACCGCCATACGCATACCATCGTTTGGGATGGATCGAAATTGTACTATTTATTTGTGTAATTACTGAATTGCGCTCAACCCGGGGCTAGGCGGCGTGGGCAGTAATATGCATTCCCATTACTGCCAATGAACAGGCTCAATCAAATCGTGCCTGCTGTATTTTCATATTTGTCGTGTTTGGTTGCTTTCAAAGTTCCCTTTTCATCTTTTTCTAAAAATAGGGAAAATACATTTGGTGAGTTGTTAAGGCCTTGTCTCAAACCGAGTGAAATATCGAAAAACTCTTTTAAAGTATTACAGAGTTTTACACATGACTTTACAGTTGCATAAATTGCTTAAAATATTCTAAGTATTTTACCATCTAAACCAAACTTGTAAAGATTATAAACCACAATGCATTCCTGTAAACGGAATCAAAAACCTTCTTAAGATCAATAAAGGCGCAATAAAGACGAGACTTATGTAATAAAACGTATTCAACTTAAGTATTTAATACCTAAATCGCGTCAACTGTGCTAGCACTATGTCGAGAACCAATTTGGGTGTCTGACGATATATTCAATTGATTTGACCAGAACGCTCGTAAATAATTTTCCAAAATTACTAATAAGCGTTATTCCTCTAAAATTATTAGTATAATTTTTGTTTCCTTTTTAATATATGGGAACAATATAACCATAGGACAAAGCTTTAGGAAAATAGCCCGAGTCAAAAATCTTATTGAAACAGTCAGTTATATGTCAGCGGTTTCTATCAAATACTCATTCAGTAAATTATCTACATAATAAAAAAAAATAAAAAAAAATAAAATAAAAAAAAAATAATAAAATAATAATAATAATAAATTGTCTACAAGAGATGAGGCTTTATTACGTTTTATGCGACTTATCGCTTCACGAATTTCCTCAGTTGTAATTGTAATAATTGATAACAGTACTGATTGAATTTACGGGGCGACGTTTTACAGCATGTAATTCTGTAGAATATTCAAATAGCAGACACTTTGATGCTAGAGTTTAGAACTATTTATTTTAAATAAATTAATTTTTATCTTGAAATCATTTAAACTTAGCTACAAAGATGTTAAAATTCGAATGGTTCCCCGTGATTCTCGTCTATGCGAGAGTTTACGCATGCACAATTAGAGATAGACGTTTACTCCAATTCGATTCCAATTAGCAAAAAGTATTTGTAAAACTTTTCTTTTTATACTACATTTCAGTTGATTAAATTTGTTTACAGTTATTCTGGTTCAATCTTACAAACAGCCTTTCCTTCACACATCTGTGATACTGAATCACTGTGAAGTATACGTGTGATATAAGTCAAGGCTAATACTATATGTAATGGAAACCAATAACAGTTCTAATTATTTTCTCGGGTTCGTTTCTGTTTTTTTTATCTGGTTCTTAAAAATAGACTACTTGAGAGACAGATGAGTAAAAACAACAATGGTTTATCACCTAGAAATGTTTAGTGGTAGAATAACAATACCTTTACACTGAGTACCTAACTTAACATCCGTTACTTTCTGATGCTTTTTAATATAATATTGTCAAAAGAGTATCATAATGGTTGGGTTAATTTACCATGACAACATACAGTTACATGTTTGTTCTTATGAAAATATTTCATAGAAGTATGAATTTGGTTTTTCATAGTGGTTTGGCAGCTGTAGAGCGTCATCTCTTAGCAATAGCTTACTTTACTGATGGTTTATCTCGCAATCCTCAATTACGGTTTTAAATAAAATTTAAATTCGCAAACATTGCAAGCAGCTATACATTCAGCTGCAACTCAACAACGAAGAAGAGCATATCTTTGCGACAAAAGTAATTATGTTAACTTTATAATTTGATCTCTTTCAGTCATGTAGCAGAAAAGGTTAAAACGGAACGAAATCGTCGAACACGCACGGTAAATGCTGTTAATCAATAAATTAAATAAAAACATTGGTCAATTCCACATAAATATGTTACAGGTATGCATCAGATCTTGAGTTTCTAGCAGCGTTTAAACTAAGATACACTTCTTAAAATGAAGTCGTTGTGAGTAGACAAATAAATTATCCAGCAACAAATTAACTTCAATAATGCTTGAAATCCAAATTCGTATTCATTTTAATTGGAAAACAAAACTATAAAGCTTTAATAGATTCCAGAAGTCTACATAAAAAGTGTACGATTCCTTATCATTTCCAAAACTATTATCTAAACACAGTGTCAATTTACAATTTATTTGTGTTGTTTCTTATGTTACTAGCAATGTTAGGATTTTCCTCATAGTTAAAAGTGAACAGGTGTTCTATGATTTAAGACGTCTAACAATAAAAAGACATATTTCTTCGGAGCAAGATCCTCACATTTTTCCAGTCGTACACAAATGAAGTAATAAGGCCAAAAACAGCCATGACACATTTCGCAAAATATACAGATAATAAAATCGTATGGCATCGGTTTATTGGATCTCACACACCAGTGATGGATTAATAGCCACTGAACAAGGTTTATTTAATTTAATAGCAACCATTATTGGAAAAACTAAGCAAATTCGCAGGTTTCAAAAGCTCATATTAAATATCACAAATAAAACTATGCATTTACGAAAGAAGTAAATAATCGCAAATTCTGAAAAATGTTGAAAATGTTAGCGAATGTAAAATTACTATATTCCGATTCAAAACTATATAAAATAAAGATTTTGGTAATTAAAATTAACCGGAGAAGCCTTAAAGCGAGGTTGACCTTCAAAAAGAAAGATAACCAACACGATATTCTGCAGCGCTCTGCACGCCTGTTGTTTAAACCATCTACAGTTGATCATTATGCTTACCTCTTTGGTTGCACGACGGTGGCGGGGGTTTAAGAGTTCACGAAGGTTTAAAGGCAAATCATTTTTTAAAGAACCAAGAAGTTCGGTTTGTTTTTTTTATCCCTGCCATTGTGTTCTTGCTGATTTGACTCCAGGTGCTCTGGTCTCGGTAAGGTCATTGAGTACCCGCCCCTTTGGCTTTTCAATGTTATTAGAGTCTTATGTTTTATATGTTTGCGTGCTTTTGCATGCAACATTGTTGAGCTGAAGGGTGGATTGGAGTTATTTTACCAAGACAACTTGTATTTGTTTTGTGATATGAGAACCTATTGGAGCAACTGTGAGATTGGTGCACCCTATAACCTGGTTTAAACCCCCAGTGGCAATTTGTTTTGCCACTGACCGTTCCAAGGCGCTAACCCCAAGGGTTCTCATTTTCGTTAATTGATTGGGGCGTCATTTGAATTGACATACTTATAACAAACACACTCTCTCATTCTCTCTTCTTTTTCGCTGCGTGGGGAGGCTACGTTTTGTGAGGGTGGTGATTCCTGATATGCATATTTCACCCTTTTGAATATGAACTTTGTTACAGACTTTGATCAAAACAAATTTAGGTATTTTTGCTAAATGTCACACATAATTTGTTCAAGCGGATATTGTTTCTTCATCAAGATTGCTCTCTCTCTCTCTCTCTCTCTCTCTCTCTCTCTCTCTCTCTCTTCTTCTGGACTGTGTGGGAAGGCTGTTTTTCTGAATATGGCAATTCCTGATATGCATATTTCATCATTTTGATACGGAAAATGCATCTTTTTAGATATTATACAACTGTTTTGCCGTTTTCTAACTCACAATATTTAGATTAAACTCGACATTTTGTCTTATTTGTTAATAGTAAAAATTTTGTTATAACCCCCGACTCACTTATTATAATTATCAAGTGATTCTCACATATACTTTTGAGAAAGGATGAGTTTCGGCTATCTGGATTATAACCGGGCATGTATTTTAAAGTGGCACTAATTCATCATTAAAATATCCGAAGGGATATAATCAATAGAGTCCACTAATTGTTTTCTAAAACAAGTTAATACCATCACTTTGTTATATTTTAATTAAAAAAAGCTTTTAGAAATATCATGTTATCATTATAACAAATTTTGCAAATACCGTTTTCGTCAACTTTTAACACGATTTATGGACCTTTACCTTAAAAATATACGATAAGGTTTCAAAAGTGACACTTATTTATCTATCTTTTGAGCTCCTTACCTATTTATCTTAACAAATTTAGATCCGATTATGAAGTAATTGATGGAGGCAAGTCAGGAACATGACTTCTTTAGATGTTACGACACTAAAACCGGAGAAAGTAACAGGCTGACCATTCAAGTTGTCGTGATAGAGTAACATTATTAGAGAGATTTATTCCTTTATCTGAATAAGCGTATTTCTGGAATTTAGACCTCTCACTTATCATTGTAGACTAGGCTATGGCACGAAACCTTTTATGTAGTTATTATGAATTTGCTGGATTTTTTTTTATTTGAAGATGATTAAGTAATCATTTTGCATAACGTCAACGTAAGTAAATTGAGAGAGAGAGAGAGAGAGAATATTTATGACGGAGCATCTTAAATACGATCGGTCTTTGAAATGTATAAATTGAATCAAAAGAACTATGAACTTTGTTTGATATATTCCACTACAGGATTGCAAGTATGTTAAATGGCATAATGGTTACACAGGACAGTCTTTAAGATTTAAATTATCCGTTGTAAATTATTTCTTGCTGACATCTTTGCTGCCTATTTCTCAGTCAAACAAAGAATTGGGATTTGTTCGAGTCCCAATCAGGCTACACATATTCTCCCCCCCCCCCCCCCCCACCAGCATGCGACATAACTTTGTTGTCGAACATATGCTAAAACATTGAAATGTTTGTACAGCTATATTATTGCTGCTCTCCAACACCTTCAGTCGTACAATATAAACTGTTTGCCAAGTATAAAGGTTCCATGTACAATATTGATTGATTTGCAATCTTGATAACTTTATAAGCAGATTCAATAAAGCTCCTCCAAAAAGACAAGATACTTATCCGAATATGTTCACAAATATGCTTGTATGACATGCAGTTAAAAGCCTTCACGTGTATTTACAAAAAGGGTGAAATATGCATAACAGGAATCGACACCTTCAGATTTTAATTTAACTGTCGATTTTGTCAGTCTTGTTTTGAAAGCTAAAACTTGTCACGTTATCATGTTAGACTTATTTTAGATAAAACTTGTAAACCGTCCATTCAACAGCGGGAGTCGAATGAATACTTTAATTTACGGATGACGAAGAGGTGAAGACAAACAACTATTCCTGTTACTTCTGAAACAGGAAAATTATTTTAACGGCTAATGTTTCATTGATTGCCATGTATTGTAGTTTTCGACGATTGACGTTAATGGAATTCAATAAGAAATGTCATATTGCTTTTATTGGGAAATTTAAAGAAGAAATGCTATCAAATAGATTTGTCCTTTTATTTGTTTATTACGTTAATTCCACACAATTTGCTTTAAATTATATTCAATCATTGTTTTAAAAAACAAAATCCATTTTTTTTGTTAAAATGTCAACAAATATGCCTTATTTAAGTCAATGCATTCAGTAACAATCCAGCCGCAGAAGAGACACTATAAACAGAAATATAAATATTTATAAATATCAAATTCATGAAAAATAGAATACTCCAGTTTTTACTTTAACAATATTGTTTTTTCTAGCATGAAGATTCAATTTTCTACACCCGCCTCATACTTGCAAAAATAAAGTTTTTACAAAAATGATTTATAAATGAATGTTCACAACCTCACAAAAATAACACTATTCTTAATTTTACATTTAAATTATATAGGACATACTCATTAATTCATAATTGAAAACTTATTATATTTAGGTTCTATATATTCCAACGATTGTTTTCTCATTTTGCCTTTTTTATAACCAGATTTGTTTGACAAATAGAGCCCCTCAAACAGTCAAATATCAAGAAGGAAATTCATGGCTTACAAATCCGAGATTTTCTGAACTATTCAAAAGTACTAATTAGGTTAAAACACATGTTTGATTCCAAAATGGAAATCTTATTATTAAAAAAGTCATATTTTTCTTACCCTTTTTAACCACGTGTATGCATAAAGTGACAACTCCCACCTCCTCAAAGCTTCAACAAAGTAAGCATACTCACAAACACAAAACCCTACAATTAACTATATACCACAATTTGCAACAACAAAATAACTAGCACTCCCTAGTAAATTTTGACAATATACTACCTTAAAATATGACGTTTGCGCTACTTTACATACAAAATTTAATACAGAGAAGGTCTCCACAATGTAACAGGGCCTCGTTACAAAGTGATATTTGTAAATATGGCTATTTTCAACATTATCATAGACCCATACCCTTTAGTTCATTAACTAAGAATCGGACATCTTACTGCCCACAACATGTGTAGAAATACTGAAGAATTGTTGATATACTCACAATCAGAAAATTGTTCGCCAAAACAATTTCAATTTCCAACATAAAACACAATGGATATGATACGTTCAGTCTAGCTGCCTTTAGGTCAGCGAACAAAAGGTTCTTATCTAGCAGTCGTTAGTATTATTTTAACGTCGATACCGAATTATGCACAGGCTTGAACGTTTAAACAAATTATATGTAATAAACTGCGTAATTACATATATGATTTCTTTGAAACAACTGAAGCTGAAAATGTCTACGGTAACGATATGTTAGTATAAATTCGGACAGCTAATCAGCCACGCTACAAAAAACTGTTGAACAGCGAACGAATGGCAATTATTTATTTTAGTAGACAGTAATGATTTCTTATAAGCCTGGTTATTCTAAAAATAGGTAACAGTTCATACTTTGATTTCTTTCAGCAGCGAAATGTCCACATAAATCCATAAATAGAAAAAAAAATTTTCTCTAATGCTAACTTTTAGAACATCGATTCGTCAACTGAGTTATTGAAGAAGAGAAACCGTTCTTGAACTTCGGCGACGATCTTCTTAACTCAGGCTATACTCTGAAAGGCATCAGCGTTCAAGATACGAATACTTGATGCTAGAAGCAGCACAGATAATACCGGCGGAAATAGAAATAGCATGCAATTTTATTATTAGGCTATTTGATACCAAATAGTTAGCAATTATATGGTTCCCTTTAGATTTGGATAGATTTACTTGAACCTTAAAAATAGTTCTACATTTAGATGAGAATTCTCAACAAAATTTTGCGTTTTATGAAGCAAGTCGTCGAAAGAGGTAAAAGTGACTGAATATTTTATTCGAGGTTCTTTATATTGTTTATTATTTTTACAGTTTCTGATTCTATTTGAGTAAGACTGTTCACAAATGTTATATACAACGAATGATTTCCATTTTATAATAATCTATATGCAATACATTACGTCAATTGTATTGTAAAAGATTCTGACAAAACAAGATCCAGTTACTTAATGGCGTTACTAAACCCCATTTGCAACCAGCGTACATCCAGATCAGACTGTCTAATCGAAGTAATCCAGTGACCTTCTTGGCTGGAAAATTACATAATAAATATACTAGAAAACTTCTAAGGATTCTGATAAGATTACATTTCGTTCATAGGATAACAGCCGCATTTAAGGAGTTCAAAGGGTTAAACGCTTACTTCCAGTGGATTACAGACGACCCGGTATCTCTCAATGCTGATAGCCAGGATGGTCAACACTGACGCACTTGCCACCGTGTTCTCCAGATAGGGCACAAACTTGCCTGAAAATAGATCAACGGCGTAGATGATTTTCAGGTATTTATAATGTAATAAAGAAGTATAACAAACTGAAACAGAGGCTGTCCATTGACATCAATCGGAAAAAATGTGTTCAGAATACCCGGTATTGGAAAGTAAGAACTGATAAGACCAAACCGTTCGATTGGATACAAAAGTGTCGGAAGTCGAATACATTAAGGAATCATTGTCGCTGTAAAAGCCTTTTTGAATACTCTTTTGATTTTTATTGTCTTTGACATTAAAGATCAAAACAGTTCATAAATACCCGTCGGATACCTGTATATCATCGGTTATAATAACTACCAATCGAAAGACATGTTTTTATTGTTTCTTTGCTTTCATAATTTCATTTCAAAATACACATAAAAATATTGTTAAAGTTATATCGCCAGCACGTGTAAATTACTTCTGTAAGCTATCCTGTTGCTAGGTTAAATCATACAAACTGCAACAAATGAACTTTGTTTGCATCAGAAAAAAAATTAAATGCTTGGCATAGAATACAAACGATTTCAGGTTGCTTTTTCTTTAATACTGAATTAGCAGTAAGGCTGTGCACAGAGGATATTATTTAATAAGGCAATAGTTTGTCGTGGATATTGATTAAAATTATTGGAATTACTTTGTTTTTCGGAAATTAATAAATCCATAATAATGATATGACTTAGCAATGAACAGAAATGATTAAATGTCAACGACCCATCAATTTAGAATTTACTTAGAGTACATCTAGATTTCCAAGAACATATAGAAGTAACTTTCATCAGAAGGTTAATGTAGGATAAGGTTCGATATACAGAATGTGTTTCCCCGAGGAATTTTTAGAATACGTTGTATACAACCAAGACAGGTTATCGCACGTTTAAATAATAATCTGAGGAGGGGAGAAAAGTGCGAGGTAAACAAGATCATGAAAAAAAAATTACGGCATCAATATCAGAAACAACAAGTACGGATTAACAGACAGACATACAGACAGACCGACTGACGGACGGGCAGACAGACAGGCAGGCAGACAGGCAGATAGTGCACACGAATCTCAACGATATACACATTAATAAAATAAATTTAAGGTGAATTACTTGTCATAAATATTGTGTTCGTATGAGACCTTATCATTTTATGATTATCTATCTAGCCTCTAGTTGACATAAATACACATTATCAAGATACATTTTCATTAGCATAGAAAGGAAATATGACATTAATATTTTAATAGTCATTGTCTTTACAAAACCAAACTTGAATTTATAGTTATTGCTTCTATCAACGTCAGTAGTAATGGATAATTGACTTATTTAATATTATTGCAGAAAGAAATATAGAACATAGAAGGAGATTAGGTTCTTGAAGAGGTCAAAATCCCATGACTATTCAACAGCTTAAACATCAAAACACCTTCTGGTCTCAATATGCTCTGCTTTCTAGAAGAACTATTGCAACTATTTCACCGAACTCCTGTTATGACTAGTTGTTTCAAATAAATATAAAGTCTATTCCAAGCAAGCATTTCTTATCAGAAACCAGATAAGGGGAACTAAGTTTATAAAGATTGTTCAGAAAATATATCTTCTTGCAAAACAATTCGTTTCTAATCTTGGTGATTATATTCTAGATGCTGTCATGAAATTTAAGCTCTTGTTGTTGCATGCTCTTGCCTATCGAGTTTGTGGTTGAATTGGAGGTAATTCTTAAAGCGACTTGTACATTATGTACATTGTGAAGTGGCCCTGGCGGGGCAAGTGTGCAGCTAGTTCACTTTATTCTACATTTTGGCTGTATTGAGAGACTGTGTCTTCTGGACTTTTGCCTTTACTGATATGAATATTTTATCTTAAACTAGAATCATATTATAATAGAATCTGGTTCAAAACAAAGTTGACAGATCTATATGTTTCTTATGTCTAACCATTGTGTGTTCATTTGATTTACGAATAAAGTCATGCTTTTATTCTATATATAGTTACGCTCTATAAAAGATACAAAATGTATACAATTTCGAAATATTAGTTTAAGAACAATATTCAATGCCTGCTATATTTTAGCGAAGAAATGTATAAACAATAGGATGAATAAACATTTCATTCTGAATTTATGCTCTGAATACAAAGTACATGTACTTATGAAGAGCGTTTTCTCCGTAGTTGATTATTCGATACAGCTTACAGTTTCATAGAATGTCTCTAATTATATGGATATCGAAGATTTAATTTTATATTGAACATATCATATGCGCATATTAGAAAATTGTCTTATAGAATTTCCTATCATATTTATTTTAAAAGCATGTTCATTTTAATGTATATTATAATATTGAAGAGGTTAGCAAGTAAAATATGGCTTTATGACTAATCTTGTTTATTTGCTTTTATATGGTGCTATTAACCTCACATGACCGAATTAAACCACATAAAATCGGCAATTAGATGCATCGCACCATTCTTCAAGGTGGCGAAACAACGTCATGTGCAAAGGAACGCAAAATAAAAATCAGTTTTTATTCCCGCTCTTTTGACATTTTTGTAAGGAAATGGAGCTTTCTTACTCATTAACTATTCCTAGAAAACTCAAGTCCATGGAATTTCGGAAGTGCCTGATTTTTGTCAGCCTGTTCTTGTAAGGTCACTTTGTATAAGTCTTGACATGAAAAAACTTTGTGGCATTTAAAAAGCCTGGTGTTCATTTTGTCCTCGTCGTGTAGTGTTTGTATTTCTATTGACCCTTTCAAAAAATTGTGTTTAGTGCAACCGTCTCGTTATTTCTTATACAGTTACAACTGTTTTGCACTCAAGCCACGAAGTTCCAGCCAGTCTCTCGATGAATTCGCACTTCGAATTTAGCAGCACTAGATCATTTACCATGTACAAAGAATACAAAGAAGACGGGCTTCGTTACTGAAACAAAATTAATCAAATATGACAACAAAAAACAACAACAACATTTAGATGCATATTAGCATCTCAGAATTATAGCTTTTGGCTAATTAACAGAACTGACAATTATTGTATTACGATATTCCGCGTGCAATGTGACATGGTACACAAACAACAACAACAACAGCAACAACAACAACAACAACAACAACAACAAGAAACATACTAATTTTCCTAAAAAGATTACTGTCGTAGATTAAAAGCATTTTTTCAGAAATTTGCACACATCTATTGAAGTATTTTTGTTTGTTGCAGACTTTTTGAGTATCTGGCCAAGTTGACAGGTGGTAAAACCCTAGCTGTCAAATCGGAGTATTTATTAGATGCCATTAAAAACATATGTAACAGTGTATGTTCCTATTTTTCGTTTAGCAAACCAACAGGGGCTATATATAACGACATTGAGTGACAACCGAATCAAAACATCTTATTAGTAGAAAATAAATAGAACATAGCTGTTTACTGCTTCCAACACGTTGTCTCAAAATGTTCTGAAAACTGGGAACTATACTAAAAATACCACAACATTATATCAGATCAGCATTTTGCGTGGTTTTGAAACGAAGTGATGTCATTATATTTATGGAACCAATTTTTTTATTTTTGGAAGATGTTCTTCCATAAGTTTGGGTTGGGTATATAAGTATTTACCTTATATAATGGACATAAAAGTATTAAATGAAAATAAAAGATCGTTAAGAATTTAAAAGCGAACAGTAAAGATACTGATCAGACGGCACGGATATGCGCTGTGTAATTTGCTTTTAGATGGTAATGACTTTTATTATCTGCCATTGTTATTGAAACTATCCTATCTTTCTTTATGTCTGTATTGTCAAACACTTGGTGGGGACCTAGACTTCTTGCGCGTCCGCTGGGAGACTGTCAGTTGAAAATAAACATGGAAGGTTTAAAAGATGTGTAAACAAGAGATACAGGAGGGTGGTTCGGTCAAAAATTAAAGTGAAATTTATTTGAAATTAAGAGGAGACATGCCCAACACATCTTACAGCTTTTTTAAACTGATCAATCGTTAAAACAATGTCTTGTGGAAGGTTGTTTCAATCAAATATGGCTGGTTGATAAAATGTGTGTTTAGTAATAATCAGTTGCAGTAGATATAGGTTGATAAGCCAGAAAATTTCAGGTCTTATGTGAATTATGGAGAAAATATACTGAAAGGATAAAGAAACGCAGGGTAACATTTGTTCCGATATATTAAGAACGCGTTCTCCAAATAAAGTGAAACTTTGTGTATTGAGTTATTAGGTCATGATACACCTTAACATGTGTCGAAAGTGAATAAAACTTGTCTCCACTGCCTCAGTGTAAACCGTCGTGGAGCATGAGCTTTCGAACCTGCCTATCCAATTGTTACCCTGCGTTTCTTTATCCTTTCAGTATAATTTTTTTTTAAATAAGCACTATGCTCTAAGTTTTAACCTGTGATGTTGTTTACGTGTACTTATGCCTTGCCTTGAAGCTTACTTTATCTTTCCGAATTCGTGGACTTTAACCATCAACATTCTAGTTTTTCACGGTAAATAGAATCATGCAATTATTTTATGCTTTGTAGTGAATTATAGAATTTTCCCGGTGAAATAAAAGTGGAATTTCACTGTTTTCAATTAGTGGAATACCATTTTTATTTTCACTGCTTTTTTCACGCTGGAACACAAAAGCACGTAACATTCAGAATGAGAACGTTTAGGAAACGGGCTCAAATATGGGTATATGACGTCATGACGTCACGTCATTAAAAAAAGTTTTTTGGAGGCATTTCATGCAATGTTTCTGTCAATTTCACACAAATCGTGCACTGAAAGCATAAAATAAAAAGAAAATTTGTTTTTACCAGTGAAAGATAGAATTATATTTCACTCTTGAATTTCGGAATAATTTACTTTCACTCGTGGCTTCGTCACTCGTGAAAATAAGAATTCCGGAGCTCACTCGGTGAAATATATTTCTATCTTACACTGGTAAAAACAAATATCCTCTATTTGATCATTTCGAAAATATCGAAAATGTGAATATTGCTTCTGCATTGTCAGAACTGTGTTACTTTTAGGCCCAAGTCAATATTTCTTAATTACTTAATAAAGAATGGACTAAGTCTCCATTTCAGCCAATCAAATGCTTGAGATTTCAGACAATCTCATTTTGTAATCTTCCGCCTCGATAGAAGCGATCAAACTCTATAAACAGGTTGATGGCGTATGTTGATAATGTATACTGAAATACCAAACGTCGCGTGTTTTAGCATTAAGCTTGCATTTTACACTGAGTCAAAGAATGGTGTTAATATTCACTGACGACTTTGAAATTGAAGATGAAAGACAGTACACGTAGTGTACATGTAGTCTTAATCTGAATTGTAGAAATTTTAAAGAATAATTGTGTTATTTATGGAAATCATTTAGCTTGTGTAAAGTGTGCCATGCCCGAAGAGCTCAACTTTTACTTTAAACGAACCAAATGTATTCATGTACCGATTCAAGTCTTGTATTAATTTTACAGTTCTTAAGACTTAAAACAAGACATAAAATAGAATATTAAATCCCTTTTTTTCAGAAAAAAGATGTGATTCTCGAGGAAAAATAGATTACAAGAAAGTAAAAGCCTTTTCACAGACTTACAGCGAAGAAAAAACGCAATAAGTTGAAATTAGTGTAGCACAGATTACAGTGGTTACATTAACATGGTCTGACTTCGCGACACTTTTATTGTCCAACAATATTGACTTGGCACCTCATTAATTTTCGTAAAGGTAATCGGTAAAAACACTAATACCTAACCAAAAAGAAAATTGATATATTTCTTCGCACCACACGTCAGTGTGTTGTAAAGTACACATACCGGAAGGTCTCTGGTTCAAATCCCAACTAACATCTTTTTATGAAAATAGACATTTTTTTAAATTTATTTTTAGGAATTCATTATAAATCATTTTACAACATCGGTTATAAAAATGCTACATTGGTAGTATACACAGAAAACAAAATCACTCTTTGCGAGTTGTATGAGAATGGCAATTTGAAAATTAAAATAAAAAAAATTAAAGTGGCAGTACCCACTAGTATGTCTCTTTTCTTGAATTGAAACACCATTACCGACTGCGCTAAGCAGGCTTCTTAACTTTGACCGTTTAAAATTGGTTATACACATTAATTTGGATTTACAAGAAGATCGTAAAGTATAAGAAATATACCGACTACAGGGTCAAATGCAAGAGTGCCAGGTCAATATTGTTGTACAATACCACTGACATGTTTTGTATTAAAAATTAAAATGGACAAGTCAGTACAAACAAACCTAAGCATTTCTGCAAAATGCTAATAAACTATAGATAATTACTACTTCAGTAATCTGTGTACTGGTGTGTAGGTTATTTATAGTACATCTGTACTTTGCAAATAACTTTAATATTAAGATTAACGGGAGCATTAAATTGCAAGGTTTAATAAATATATTAACTCATTTGCAACTTACCACCATTACATTTTCATTCCATTTTAAGAAGTACGTCGCATGAAATAGTGAATAATGTATTAAAAAGCTTGTCTGCTTCATCAGTAAGTGCTGTTGAAGCACACACAGGCTTTTAAAGTAGATAGAAATTAAGGATCGGAAAAGTATGTTGATTACATTCGGTCATCTAGGACAATTTATTTTTTACTTTTTTTAATTTCTATTTACAAAACAAGGACTATTGTTTTTTTCTTATACTTTCGTTTTATTTCAACAAATATATTTTCTTGATTACGAATTGTGTAAAAGTATCTTGTAATGCACCATAATTTAAATATGGAAACTACAAGAGCCATGGGATATCCGAACCTAATGTTGTGAAAACAGTGAACAGCGATCTAGGAGTATAGAGCGTCCGACTCCAGATCCGCAAACTGCGGTTTCGAATTTTACCAGGGATGAGATTCTACAATTCACACCCTGCGCGAGTATTGGTTTGCAACACAGGAAACAGTAATCGAACGTGATGATTATTAACTGGAATAACTTGTTTCACACATGATGTTAAGATGCTATGGCTTTTATCATTTCTAATATAAAAGAAAATTATCTAAATCTCTCTAAAAGCACGATGCAGTTCAACCAATCGTTGCACAAAACAATGTTATTACTCTATATAGAAGAACAGTAAAGAAAAATAATTAGACTAAAAAATCCCTTAAATTCTATTTGCAATGTATCACTTAATCTAAAAAAGTATTATATGCATATCAGGAATCGCCACACTCAAAAAACACAGCCTCCCCACGCAGCGAAAAAGAAGAGAAGAAGAAGAAGAGAGAGAGCATGTTTTATATAAGTATGTCAATTCAAATAGGACGCCACAAACAATTAACG
Organism: Corbicula japonica; assembly: GCA_038501625.1. Taxonomy (NCBI): domain Eukaryota; kingdom Metazoa; phylum Mollusca; class Bivalvia; order Venerida; family Cyrenidae; genus Corbicula; species Corbicula japonica. The sequence continues at coordinate 154,771 of JAZAYU010000318.1, forward strand.
AAGAAGAGAACCTATGGGGATACCGCCTTGGAACGGTCAATGGCAAAAAAAAATTGCTACCGGGGGTTTAAACCAGGTTCTAGGGTGCACCAACCTCACACTTGCCCCAAAAGGTTCTCGTATCACAAAACAAGTACAAGTTGTCTTGGTGAAATAACTCCAACCAACCCATCGGCTCAACAATGTTGCATGCAAAAGCACACAAACATATAAAGCATAAGAAGCTAATAGCATTGCAAAGCCAAAGGATCGGTACTCAATGATCTTACAGAGACCAGAGCTCCTGGAGTAAACTCAGCAAGAACACGATGACAGGGATAAAAGAAACAAATCGAACTTCTATGTTCTTTTAAGAAAAGATTTCCCCATAAACCTTCGTAAACTCTTAAACCCCTGCCACCCTCGTGCAACCAAAGAGGTAAGCATAATGATCAACTGTAGATGGGTTAATCACCAGGCCTGCAGAGCGCTGTAAAATATCATATTGGTAACCTTTCTTTTTAAATTTACAGATGGATTTTACTAATGACCGAGAGAAATTAACATTGCCTTTTATCTTCTTAAGTTTGTAAATAAAATCTCCATAAAACACCGGATGTGAAACCTTGTTGCAAAAGTGATTTTAAACTGTATTTGTATTTATGAATGAGATCTAGGTATTGGCGATAAAACTTGCAAAATGTTTTTCTTAATTTGTGATACCGATAATCCTGTTTTAAAAGTTTTCTGTAATGCACAGATTACGTTTATTGAAATCATTTACATCGTTGCAAGCTCTTGAAAAGCGAACAAGCTGTGAGATATAAAATCCGTGTGATGTTGCATGAGGAATATCGCCGTCTAAAAACGGAAAATTTACTATATTAAAATTAAAATCATCTCTTTTATCGTATATTTTAGTAGTGACGTAACCATTTTCAATAGAGAGATTTAGATCAAGAAAGTTTGCTTGCTTTTCTGAAGTGTTCGCTTTATTAAGCTGTAGTTCTTTTGGATAAATCTTATTAACCATTTATGGAAAATGGTTGTTATCTATATTTAATAAATCATCAAGGTATCTTGAGGTGTTATTAAGAGCTGTAATAATATCATCTTCATGTTCGGTAGAAAGAGATAACATAAAGTCTCTTTCATAACAGTATAAAAACAGATCAGCAACAAGGGGTGCACAATTAGTACCCATTGGAATGCCAATTACTTGTTTATAAATAGCGGTACCAAATGTCAATCAAACACTATCCAATAAAAATGTGAGCGCCTGGGTAAGGTCTTGACAGGTCCATGAAGTATAATTATCATAAGAACCATCTGTAAAGAATGCCCTATGTTCATTACAAGCAATAAATGTTTTATTTTCTCTAGCAAAAGTTTTTTTCAACGAGACTGGTAAGCTTGATTAATTAGTTAATTAGCTTGGTTAACTGATTTATTAGTAAAACTTTATTCAAAGTGACAGACAACTGACGGCTCAAAATCATTTAGAATACTGACGCCCACAGAATATATATTCACAAAATCAGTTCATAAAGCGGATGCTCAACTAAGTGTATACTTAGAAAAGTTGTTAAGTGTATATGTTTGCATGGTTTTGCATGCAACATTATTGAGCTTATGGGTGGGTTTGGGTACTTTCACGAAGACAATTTGTACTTAATGTAAGGGCAAGTGTGAGGTTGGTGCACCATAGAACCTGTTTAAAAACCAAGTGGCAAATTGATTTGCCATTTACCGTTCCGAGACGGTAACCCCCTCGGCTTCTTATTGTCGTAAATTAATTGTTACGTTTATTTTTAAATTGATTATTGTTTGATTGATTGATGCTCTTTTCGCCTCTTTACTTTTTGGCTGTGTAGGGAAGCTGTGTCTGCTGGATGTGGCCATCCCTGATGTGCATATTCACTTTTGTTTTAAATTTGCGCTTCGAAGGTAAAGCGGAATTTCATAACAAGAGCCAGTCGGAAACGACTGCACGCTCGACTATTCGAATAGTCGGACATATTTAAGCACATTTTAAACTGGGCGTCAGTTAAACTGGGTGATTCAGGAGTTCATGACATCCCCCGACACACACATACATGAAAGTTTCTTGATCCAAGTTAAGAAATCGATATATTACACCAAATTTATTCTTGTAGGGTTTTTAGAGGGTTTATTCAACCCAGCCCATACAACCCTGATCCAACACCCATCTACCCACTATCCATGCGCACCTCCAACCCCCATCCCCTTAACCACTCAACACCCAATTATCCCATTTTTGTCATTTGTTTATACTTATTGCTATGGCTGTATAAATAATCTGAACGAAAAATAATGTATGGTATGTGTTGGTGTGGTGGTGTGTTGTAAAAGGTATGTTGGCGTGTTGTGTGGTCTAGTGTGGTACGGTCTATTATAGAATAGTATAGTATGGTGTTGTGCGGTATGGTACAGCACATTACAGTATGTTGTGGTATGAAATGGTATAGTATAGTATAGAATGGTACAGTATAGTATAGTATGGTATAGTGTGGTTTGGTATGGTATAGTGTGGTGTTGAGGTGTGCTGTGGTATAGTTTAGTATAGTTTGGTATAGAATATAGTATACATTACATTACAGTCCAGTACAGTACAGTACCGTCGCAAAAGGGCCATAATTTGATCAAAATCAAAAAGAGTTATTGTTCTTGGCATACATAGTCAGAGTCATTGTGGTGAACAAGTGTCTTAGGTTTCAAAGCTATAGTACAAGAAGTATGAAAGTTACTAGCTTGCACGCAAACTTTAACCCGAAATTTTAAGTCGAAAAAGGGCCATAATTAGTCGAGCTAAAAATCGATCCGCTAAGGACAAACAGTACATGTACCATATTTCGCAACGATTCGCAAATTCAGCATATTATAACAGAATTCTACTTAACGACTTAAATTGAAATAACATGCATTATTTATTTAACAAATATCAATGCCTATAATGTATAAATATGTCAGACATTATCAGAAGTTACGAAAATATTGAGAATCACAGTATATAAATGTCATTCTTTTTATAGACATTCCTTTTATAGACTAATTTAAGGTTTGCAGAGGAGACTTGAACACGTATTTCAATAAATATTGTAGAAACAACGATATTTATTTGAGGTCTATAGCGTGATAGCACGATTAGATCCCAATGTGGTCTATCAAACAGACACATTTGTCATTCAAGAATGTCCGAATAAACGTATTGCTAAAATAAAGCTTAAAAACTTAAAAAAGGAGGAAGTAATAACAATAAATGATCCTTATCATTAGCGAGAGCTATTACCTTCTTAAGAATTTATTTACTCAAAAGATAAAGAAACGCAGTGTAAACCATGATGATGATTCTATTTTTCCCGTTTCAAGAATTTCCCGTTAGACATTGTGTTACGCAATCCCATTATGCGCACATTAGAAAGAGTACTGTGTGCACTGTAACCTAACCAGTTGTTTTGGTAATTGCGTTCGCATGATATTGCAAATAAATATCACCCTGCGTTTATGTATCCCTCGAGTATATTATCATATTTAAACAATTATTTTATTTAAACTTTTACAATAACGTTATCAGTAATTTTATAACGAGGCATTTTAAAATGAAATGAAATAATGTTAAAATATGTTTCAATTTTTAAAAAATATACTATCACAATTCTTTTGTTATGTGGCTGCCGTTGACATCGCTACTTCAATGAGCTTTTATATATCTAAGCATTTCACGTTACCATTCACTTAAAAAAATCTAAATAACTCGATTTAAGATATAATGATATTATATTCTATTTAAGCGGAATTGGTTTTGTATGATATATCGTACCAGAATTTTTCTTTTCAGTAAGATAGATTGCTTTTTCCGAAGTCCCATTTTTAAGGAATAGGTAAATCAACACGTTGTCAGGTTTAAGCGCTACAATTGGAGTGCGCGAAACTTTCCTTAAAATTTCGAAGATCATTATATCACTAAAACCATTAACCCTTTACTCCATAGTGTCTATATACGGGTTTTATTGCGTGTGCGACCAGTGTAGATCCATATCAACTAGCACATCTTTCGTCTGATCTAATGATCTACACTGGTAGCTTCTTTGTCAGAAATTACGCAATAAATCTAAAAGTTATCAGTGGAGGTTCCGATTAGATGGCAAAAATGTGCCGGCTTATCTGGATATACACATTTTGAACATGCGATAACAACTTTATCCTTGGAGTAAAGAGTTAATTTTCGTTTCTTGAAGATGTCAGACAAAACGATTGCTTTCTGAATATCAATTAGTACACAGGTTGTGATTTTGGCGTTTGAAACTCTGAATTTCATGTTAAGACGCCTTAATGTCAAACGTTCAACCAGCAGGGATTTCACAGCGTCCTCTAGTTAACTTAACGTCAAATTAGGTTATTTGTGTTTATTTTAAAGATGTCAGACAGAAAATTGGTATATATTTTTACCACGCAAATAAATTGTGATGAAGACGTTTGAAGCCATTAAGTGAGTGGTTCACATTAAAGACGTTTTGTAACCGGGTATGCGTAGAAGATATTTCTATGTTTTACGTGAACAACGTTGTTGTAGAAAATCATTTTAAACACGCCATTTTACACGTTATCTTCGTAAACATAAGGTTTTACACGTACGTCAGAGACTGCTAGCAAGTTACTGCTTGTTTTTTTTTAAATTTATGTTAGCAGTTTTGGCATCAGATACAAATGCATGATAGTCTGGTTGTCCCTTATTAGCTTCATTATAATTCAAAGAAATCATTGGCTTTTTCGATTACAGTAAAAAGTTAAGTGTCATCCCTACGTTAGTTTTATCTGATGTATGACAATGTTATGATGCAGCAGTCAACAACGTTTATTAAAAGAGGTATCACAAAATAACAAGAGAACAAAAACCTGATTTTTTATTATATTTAGGACACTTCACCGAGAAAGCAGTTTACCAGACATTACACTTAAGAGGAAAGACGGGTAGTGATTATATTTTGGTTCTACCTCTTAGAGGTATGAGCTTCTTAAATCTATAACAAGTCCTTATACAAGCGACGTGTAAGAAAACGTCCACATGTGTTTAAAATTTGTAAATGTTCTCTGCCCTTCGTTAAGACAACATGTCTGATCAAAAACAATCTGGGAGCATGTCTGCATATTTTGGTGAAGAACGACTTAATCATTTTCCGTACACTCTTAATTAATATCTAACATGTGGATTTGTATCATTGATGGTTTGAAAGATGTGTTTATCTGTAAAGCGCAATCTGGGCTTTTCATTTAATAATAAACTTTTTGTCAATTTTAACTTATTTCTGTATTTGAAAGTAACCTTTTATAAGTTTATAAAACCTTCCAGAGAAAGCAGCTCTTATAGGTATTATACCACTTATCGTTCCTAGATAAAATTAGCGAATAGAAGAGTCTGATCTGTTTTTATCATTTATTGGCCTCCTGAAATATAGAAAAAATGCCTAACTTGTTCACTGACGCTGAACCATATTTACAATTTCAAACTACATGAACCCACAGTTCCCTATTTACATAAGCGTCTTCGAATATTTTTTTCAAGCAAGTGAAAAAATGTGGTAAGGGCCTATTGCAAATATACGTGTATACGTTACTTTGCCGAATGAAGAAATTCTTGACTTATTTTTTTCAAATCTGGACAGGAATAAACAAAAGAATAAATACAAAGCAATCTACTTATAGATTATATCGTATGCAATCGGTGTACGTAAAGAGAAGTTTGAACATCTATGTAGAGGGATCTACACTGTCTGCCTCATGGGCATAAATAAACTTTACTAAAATGCACAAAAAACCGTACAAAGCATGATTCATTGTAAACTCTAGTTCTTGCACAACTACTAACCTATACGTGCTCTTAACATCTTGTCTTACAGTTATAAAAGAACATGTATTAAGGTATTGAGATTCGGTTTTCGAAATTAATGGCAAAAGTTTATTTTGGTCAATTAAAAATTCAAATGACGTTTTAAAGAAGCTTAAATCCATTACTTTTCAGGCGTTCTATTTATGATTTCTATAATTTATACACTTCGCTCCGTCATTATTTAATAAGAGACAAGCTAACCATTGAAAAAACGTTCGCTAGAGAAAATAAAACCTTCATCACTTGTAATGAACATCGGGCATTTTTTACATATGGTTCTTTTGATATTTATACTTTATGGACTTGCCTAATAGAGTCGCTAACTTTCTAACTGGATGATATTTATGTTAGATTCGGTACCTCAATATATAAACAATAGGCATCCCAATGGGTACTAAGTGTGCATCCCATGTTGCTGATCTGTTTTTATACTGATATGAAAGAGACTTTATGTTATCTCTTTCTACCAAACATCAAGATGATATTATTACAACTTTTAACAACACCTCGAGTTACCTTGATGATTTATTAAATATAGATAATAACCATTTACCACTACTGGTTTATAACATTTATCCTAAAGAACTACAGCTTAATAAAGCGATCACTTCAGAAAAGCAAGCAAACTTTCTTGATCTAAACTGTCTATTGAAAATAGTTACGCTACTACTAAAATGTATGATAAAATGTTAGAGATGATTTTAATTTTAATATAGTAAATTTTCCGTTTTTGACGGCGATGTTCCTCATGCATCTTCACGACGGGGTTTATATCTCACAACTTGTTCGCTTATCAATAGCTTACAACAATACTATTGATTTCAATGAACGTAATCTTTGCATTACAGAAAAAGTTTTAAAACAAGATTATCACTATCACAAATTTAAGAAAACATTTTTGAAGTTTTATTGCCGATACCCAGATCTAATTCAAAAATACAGGTGCGGTTTAAAATAAATATTGCAAAAAAGTATATCGCAGCCAGTTTTTATGGAGATTTAATTTATAAACTTAGAAGACAAAAGGCAATGTTAATTTCCCCCGATTATTTGTAAAAACCATCTGTAAATTTTAAAAGAAAGAAATCCAGTAAGAAAGTTAGCGACTCTATTAGGTCTTGACAAGTCCATAAGGTATAAGTATCATAAGAACCATCTGTAAAAAACGCCCTATGTTCATTACAAGCGATGAAGGTTTTATTTTCTCTAGCAAACGTTTTTTCTATGAGACTGGTTAGTTTGTCTCTTATTAAATTATGAGGGAGCGAAGTGTATAATGTTGAGAAATCATAAGTAGACAAACAGAACGCCCGAAAATTATTTGATTTAAGCTTTTTTTCAAAACGTCATTTGAATTTTAAATCTACCAAAATAAATTTTTGCCAGAAGTTTCAAAAACCTTATCATAATACCTAATTACATGTTCTTTTATAGCTGTAAGACAAGATGTTAAGAGCAGATGTTAACCTTCGACAGAAGCGAACTTCTGAATACATTCTCAATTCAACACTTAAATCAAAACTTTGCGTGTTTTAGCTTGTTTTTTATATTTAATCGAAGAATGGGGTGAATATTTACTGAAGACTTTAAATTCGAAGATGAAAGACTCTACACGTAATGTAGATATATTCTTCCCGGGGCTAGGCGGCGTGGACAGTAATAGTCTTTTCCATTACTGTCCATGAACAGGCTTAATCAAACTGAGCCTTCAATATTTTCATATTTGTCGGGTTCGATGGCTTTCGAAGTTCCTTTTCATCAATTTTAATTTGAATTATAGAAATGTTGAAGAATAATTGTTTTATATTGTTTTGTATTTACGGAAATCGTTTGGCTTGTGTACCAGTTCGTGCAAAAAACTTAAGCATTTCTACAAAATTCTTACCACATATTGATACATAATGGTTGAAATTATTTTTGAGCCAATGACAATGCAGTATTTTTCAAATATTTCGAACCTTAATTCTCATAAAGTCGCGAGTCTGAAATGTGTTTATTAAAGGTCGATTTCCTCCATAATATTGTCCGAACATTTATTGATAAACATGTATAACTAGTTCGTCGACGATCTTCTACAGTGTTCAAGGAGGCGTGACTTAGAAAGTTTGAAAAAGGAAAATCTTATAAATATTTTAGCTTTGACTTGTTTGGCTTATGATAATCTTATTAAATTTCTTAACTCTTTATTTCATATATACGTCTGTTATCACATAGGCGACCAGTTTAGATCAAGATCACCTATTAAATCAATGTCATGTGATCAGTATTTTACACTTTTTTTGTCACAAATAACCTAGTGAATCTAACAGGGAGAAGTGTCGGTCGTGATCAGACTACACGGATGAGCCCGTTGATCCGGAAATAAACTATTTTAACATACTATAAAATTTTTCTTAATGAATAAAGGGTAAAACGGAACTTCTACGGTTGAAACCTTGTTACTCAAAGCAATGATAGACTGCTACACCGGTTTTTTTCCTGGGAATCAGTAATGTTCACAGATAAAGAAATTTCATAATTCACTTTCTAAAATATTCTCTCAGAATGTTTACGGGCCATTGAATGACAAAACTACTTTTACTTTGACTATTGATTTTTGCATACCCATATATGGTTATTTAGGCGGCGACTGTTTTGTCAGTTACAAAAATAATTTCGACCATTATATACGTTATAGTTTATTTTGAGGCTTGTATGAAAAACTAAACGGTCGCCCAGCTGCGCTGGGCCTGACCGTTTAATTTTCATACAAGCCTCAAAATAAACTATAACCTATACTTAATACTTCAATAATCTGTGTAGTGGTGTGTAAGTTCTTTACAGTACATCTGTACTTTGCAACCAACTTTAACTTAAGGAATAACGGGTAAATATTCCTTCATTCCAATCTATAGTAGGGCGTAATAACTTCATTAAATCATTTATCACTAACTTATTTAATAGTTTCATTCCATATTAAAAAGTGTGTGTCGCTTGAAATATTGAACAAGGGCTAAAAATATCAATACCTATAATCTATAAATAGGTCAGACATTATCAGAAGATGAGAAAATTACCGAGCATCAACGTATATAAACGTCATTCTTTTTATAGACTGATGTGTGCTATGCAGAGGAGACATGAACACGTATTTCAATAAATATTGTAGAAACGACTATATTTATTTGAGGTCTATAGCGTGATAGCACGATTAGATCCCATTGTGGTCTATGACACAGACACATTTGTCATTCAAGACCATTTTGGTCGAAAAAACGTATTGCTGAAATAAAGCTTAAAAACGAGGAAGAACTTACAATAAATGATCATAATCATTTGCGAGAGCTGATACTTTTTAATGTTTTATTTCCCCAAGGAAAGAAAAGCAGTGTAAACCATGATGATGACTATATTTTGAAATTCTCGTTTTAAGATTTCACCGTTAGAAAAACGCGACCCCATTATGTGACATTCGCAAGTTAACATAAACAGTTGTTTTGGTAATTGCGTTAGCATGATATTGCAAATAAATAGGACCCTTCGTTTCTTTATCCCTCGAGCATATTATCCTATAAAACACATTTTATTTAAACTTTCCACATTAACGTTATCAGGAATTTTATCGCGAGACACTTTTTCATAATATAAAATGATATGAAATAATGTCAAAATTTGTTTCAATATTAAAAAATAAACTATCACAATTCTTTTTGCGTTTTGTGGCTGTCGTTGACATCGCTGCTCACTTTCAATGAGCTTTTTTATGTCTCAGCATTTCACGTTCCCATTCACTGCAAAAAATCTATATAATTAATATGATCTTATATTCTTTTTTAGCAGAATTGTTTTTTTATGATATATCGTACCAGAATTTCTTTTAAAACTTAGAAGATCATTATGTCACTAAAACCATTAACCCTTTTCTCCATAGTGCCTATCTACGGGGTTAATCGCGTTTGCGAAGAGTGCATACCCAGATCAGCAAGCACGTCTGTTCCGTCCGATGTTGATGTACTGATCTACACTGGTAGCTTCTTGGTCGGATATTACACAATGAATCTAAATTAGTGTACTAGACTCGTAGATTCTGATTAGATGGCAAAATAAATGTGCCGGCTGATCTAGTGCACAATTTATATTCCATGAAATGGCGCCAAAACGTTTGTTTATGTCGTGATGACATAACGTCACATACCCAAACTTGATCCCGTTTTGTAAACGTTCTCAATACGGAACGTCATGTACGTTTGGGTACCTACGTGAAAAAGCCGTGAAAATAAAAACAATATTCCACTGTTTAAAAACATTGAAATACCAGTTTTATTTCACCGGGAAAATTCTATAACTCGCTGAAATGCATAGCATAAAATAAATTCATATCGTTGGAGTAAAGAGTGAAGTCATTTTCGTTTCTTAAAGATGTCAGGCAGAAGAATTGCTTTGTATATATCAATTAGTACACAGGTTGTGATTTTGGCGTTTGAAACCATGAATGTCATTGTGTATATCTGTAAATACATTAGTCAAAACTAACGCAGTCCCCACAGACTAATGTGGTAGTGTTTATACTAATTATACCAAGTATCGTTCCTATATAAAATTAGGGAATCACAGACCTGCTTTCAGCATTTATTGGCAACAATATTTAAACTTATCTTTCAAATTACTTAATCCACATCACAATTCCCCATTTACGAAAGCGTCTTCAAATATTTTTCAAGCAAGTGAAATAAACCGTTAATTTTTTGTGATGTCTTATTTGAAACGGATTATTTTATAAACCATGCTCTCTCTACTGTTGGTCGCCTGTGGTTGCAGTGTCTTCTGGATGTGGTCACTCCTGATTTATTTACTTTTTTTCTGTAATAACCATAATATTTACTAGGTTCAATAAAATCGGTATCCATAATATGAAAATTATTACAGCAATAAAACATATTCGTTGTCGTTTGTCTTTGTCATAACATTACGGATTACAAAATATGACCTTCAATCATGAAGAATTGACTTTTCTTAGAATTCTCAATCAAATTAATATCGAAACCTTATACTAGCAGCTTTTACTAAGAAAAAGATTTTGCTTTATAAAGATATCTCAATAAATAAAATGATCGGAAATAGACCTTATATTGTAATATTGTCAAACGATTAGCCTTGATATTTGGTATAATTTGCGGTTGTCTCTTTGATGTTTTCGGGAATAATAACAACATCTGTTAACTAATTATCTCCTCGATCTCTTCCTCGCAACGGGTCAAAACACGTTAACACTGTTAGTGCCTACCCACTTAAAATATCCAGACTCGTACATCAGTGTCAATGAATAAAGAAGATCATTTTATTCTACTCCTTTGCTATTTGTACATGGAAGCAACTGCAATTGATAGTGATGATTTTAAGTAGTGTTTAATGTTTTATTAGTGCAGTCGTTGAACGATCAGAAACAGCTATTTGCTGTATATTCTTGATTTTAAATGACATCCAATACTATTCGCAAGCAGTAACCTGAATGTCGACTTTCTTTCAATTTTCTTTATTTACTTTAAACTTCTTTCTAAATCTCATCTTAACATCTGCAGGGTAAATGTATTTAATGATTGATACTGGTGAACAGATCAGGAATTTTTATTTCGAGACGTTCATATAGGGATATTTTTCTATGACTGATAATTACCCGCAGCTTTCCCGCGAGTCGTATTTCAACTGATGAATTAGTAGAAGAAAATTATAATTATATAAATAAAGTGTAACATATGAAAAGGGAACTTTGAAAGCCATCGAACAGGACAAATATGAAAATATTGCAGGCTCGGTTCAACTGAGCCTGTTCATGGACAGTAATGGAAATGCCCACGCCGCCTAGCCCTGGGTTGAGCGCAACTCAATATTTACACCAATTAACAGTACAATTTCGATCCATCCCAAACGATGGTATGCATATGCCTGTGAACATGGAACCTTCCATGCGACATTTTCAGAAGCAAAAAATGTAACGTTAAGATTAAAATCAAACAGAAATCCTTTTAATAAAAACAAACTCATTACATATTTCATATTTTATAGCGAAAAAGTGAAAAAGATAAACACGCATATCTGGAAAAGCCACGCACAGCCTCCCCACACAGCCAAAAGGCAGAGATGGAAGGAGAGCATAAGAATTTTAAAAATGAAGGATTCACTTCATAGCTCTTCATCAGATGTTATTTTTTCGATCCCCTTTTTTATCCCTGTCATCGTATTCTTGCTAATTTAACTACATGTGTTTTGGTCTCGATAAGGTCATTGAGCTCATTTTGCTTTGCAATGCTATTAGTTCTTATGTTTTAATTGTCTGTGTGCTTTTATATGTAATTTTGTCGAGCTGATGAGTGTGGGGGAGTTATTTCACCAAGACAACTTGTACTTGTGTGCTCATATAAGAACCTGTTGTGGCAAGTGTGAGGTTGGTGCACCCTAGTACATGGTTAATCCCCTGGTGGCAAATTGTTTTGCCACTGACCGTTTTAAGTTGGTAACCCCTCGGGTTCTCACTTTCGTTACTTGTTTGTTGCGTCTATTTTGAAACTGATTACATGCTCTCTTCTCCTCTCTACTGTTTTGCTGGGTGGGGAAGCTGTGTCTGCTGGATGTGGCCATCTTTTATATGCATATTTCACTTTTTCAACATGTTTTATTTAAAATTTTACATCATATTCGCAGGTGTTTGCGACTATTTCCAGCTGACATATATTATAAAATAATGAAGACTTCAATACGCCTCTTTTTTATTTCCAGGACAATACTAACATGGTAAAACCATTATCGTAAATCTTTTAGATTAACAGACAGCGTGACATTGTGTCCTGTTGTATCTCTTCTAATCATTGTTTGGTATATCTACTCGACCTGTCTTAAGCCAGTTCAGAAAATATATTTTTGCGCACGTTTGGCACTACTTGACAGACGTTACACATTTTCCGTTAAACAAACAAATTATTAAAAAGATAAAACTTCTTCTCGACCCAAAATCAGCACATTTCGATGAAAATGAAATTTTCAAAATCTCTCTAACAGCAAAATGCAACAAAAGTTGCATAAATACATATTATTGATGAATCTTTATTGCACATACGATTAAGATGTCAAAATAGAAAATATTAACATAGCTGGACCTAAAATTTCCCAAGAATCTATTGATATCCACACACTTAATATCTTTAATGTGAGTCTCTTTTCTTGACTCTCAAGTTGCTAAAAGTGAATGGATTGTATGAGTTTATTGAAGGTTCATTTGAAGAAAAAAATAAAAACAAGAACTAAGGCGCTCGGTTACTTCTATGTTTTTGCCATCGTAATCTGATCTTGCTGATTTGACTTATAGTGAGTGCTCAGACCTCAGAAATATCATCGCGCGCAAGTCAACCCGCTTTGAGAGCGACATTAGCTGTTGCTCTTTAGCATGCCACATTATTGAGAATGTGGGTGGATTGTAGATTCACTTAGCATGATGGAAGACGAAGATGGAAGAAGCGATTTAAGATCCCCAGTGGTATATATAATATATCAATAACCGATGGTTAATTTTATATTATTGTTTGTGGTGTCTTGAGTTTAAATTTATTCGCATAAAAGGTTAGTCTTTTACTCGTCTTCTTTAATTGTTGCTTGGGGAAATTTGGTGTTTTCTGAATGTTTGCTTTGCTTTGTCCGATTTGCATATGTCATGCACACACAATTAGCAAGGTCTAAAATGAAACAAACATTTAACATTGTTGCTTTACCGTAGCGTAATTTGTGCCGTGTGTTTCGAACATTGAATCAGTGCTGTTATCATGTTGTCATTATGTTGACGACGATACCTTTAATAGTCTAGATTCTGAAGCTAAAAATTTTGTCGAGGTAGGGCCGACAAGATATACTTTTTATTTTACGATTTTATTGAAGTTTATGGTATGTCTCAATGAAATAATGTTCAATCTTCTTTTTTTCCTTTGGCGTTCTCTGCGATATGCAGGATTTTTATTCTCAGATCACCGGTCTTAATTATATTCTGTGCAGTTCCGCCCATTATGGCCTTAAAGGGCAAGTCCATCCCTGTAATGGGTACCATACATCGCTCAATATAGAATGTTATTGTTTTGAAAACACAGTATTTAAGTTTCTATATTTACCACCAATGCACACCGTCTTTTAGAACGGATCAAAATCGTAAGGTTATTTTCCTAATTTTGTAAATGATGAGATTCTGTATAGGCAGTACGTAATTCAATTACTGGCTATGTTCAGGCTGAATCAAACCGAATGTGCACCTTTTGTTCCGTGTTCGGTGGCGTTCAGAGATCCATTTTATCTTTTTTTTAATTACAGTAGCATTGTTTCTGCCATGTGGCGGTTGTAAAAATGTTTCGTTCTACATCCAATCGGTGCTGTTATCAATAATGTTCTTTGAATGTCGTTGATCACGATGCTTAAGCTCGTAATTGTACTTCTAAAATAACGTTTGTTTTAATATGTCGGTAAGTTTTTAATGTAGGTGGTTTCAATATCCCAGCCAGTATTGCTTTTCGAATTGTTCAATCACCCCAAAGACATACTTCGTGTCACACTGTGGTTTTAATTTTGCCTTTGCCGTTCTCAGTGTTAAGCAGCATTGTTTTTCCAAATACCCTGTCCTTATTTTGTTCTGTTCTGTTCCGGCTATTGTTTTCTCGTTTAGGACAATTTCCTTCTTTTATCTTGGACCATACGCCGCTTAACATAGAATTGTTAGGTAATAATGTTATAATTTGGTTTTAAAGTTTAAAAATTTAAATCGTTTGGCGCAGAGCCGAAAAGTTTAATATCGCTTGGCAAATAATGCTTGACCATTAAGAGCCTTTATGCACGTTATTAACACACAAATCGTGATCCAGCTTTTCTTAGCAGAGATTCTACGCTGTATATATTTCGTATCCTTTTTTCAATAACTAACGTGGAGAAATTGATATTGCGTTTTATGTCTTTTATTAAAACGCATCTCCTTAAAACGATGTTGAGACTTGTTTTTGCACTGAAGATTTTAAATTGCAATAGTTTTTTTGTTAATTAAATCTAGATATAGGCGAAATAAATATCAGTATTAGTCACAACGAGAAAAAACAGTCTAAACGTAGAGATAAACTTGCAAAACGTTGCTCGTTAGTAGTTACCTGTTTGGAAAGTTTACCTGATATGCAAAGATTGGTTTCGTTGAAATCTTAAACAGTTAGAGATTATAGAAAAGCAAACAAGCTGTTAACTATTAACCCCGCAGACATGAGCATCAAGGGGTGCGCAATTATTCAAACGAAGTAGAAGTGGTAAAAAGGTATGTTTCTTTGATAAAAAGATACGAGAGTGCCAATTTTTCTGAAGTCGTGTTGTTTGTTCCGAAAAGAAAGATCACTATTTTCAATATGATGTCTTTTTACACTATTTATTGCAAAACAAGCTTAATCTCAAGAATCTGCAATGACTGCATTAGAGGTGTTAAAACAAATTTCTCAAGGAATTCCTTATAAAGGAGATCATTTGAAATTAAATTACGAATTCTATTGTCTATAATAATATATTTTTTCTGTTTACGACATGCTTTGCATGCCTATAACAATATATTAATTTAAACATTGTTTGATGTTTGTATTTTCATTAATCTGTAAATCAGAGGCAATTGTATCGTAGTTCAATTAATTAATGGGTCTTTCTAATCACTTTTTAATATTTATGACAATCAGTATTTTAAGATATTAAGGTACAGCCTAGCTTAGTCAACTGTTTAAAAGTTTTAAATATACTCGGAATATTTATTAATTATACTCTATATGCATATTTCCCCTTTTTATTCATTTTCTTTTCAGGCGTGACTTCAAATATCACATTCCAAGTCAGTGTGTGATCTGAGAACATGCTGTGCGTAACACTAAGCAGGAATTGCATTTTCATAAAGTAAATAAGATCTTTTGAAAATTTCGCCGAGTTGATAAATATAAAAAAGAAGCCAAATGTTTTATGCCAGATAGTTTTAAAATGATAATGATGTTATGATAACTCTGGGATATGCGATAAATGCATTGATGCACTCTGTATTTCGTAGCATTGTATGAGTATACTGTTTATCCCTACTGTGTATATAAGAGCATAATATGTCTGTTGTTGTTGTTTTTTTTTCAGAAAAATCTCCTACACAATGTACGAACGCAAATGTTAATTTACTACCGAATATTCATAATAAATGTTTTTTTACTAATTGTAAAAAGCTCAATAAAACTTACGAATAGAAGAACTTGCATATCTTCCGGAATTCAGATGTTTCTACTTTTATAGTCTATTAACACGGATCGTAACGCATAATAGATTATCGTTTTGCTTTAAAACGCTATGTTTCAAGTTAGACAGAAGTTCACCTTTCATTAAATTCCTGATGAAAAATAGCTACAATCAATTACGTTTAAATCTAAGCAGCTTAATACAAAAAAAGCCCCAAAATAAAATATTTGTTTCGCGTACATATCAGCTTCCTTCCGCTTTCATTTAAATACACTAAGGAATTAAGTAAAAACTATAAACTTTAAATTTAGCAGATTTGATCAAACATTTCTTAAAACCAGAATACATTACTTTTTTGCGTGAAAATTTACGCAATATTTTTATTTTTATTCATAATAAAACTTTTTGAACATAAATAAGATTCAATTTAAAACATACTTACACATAAATGCACCAAAGTACCACACTTCTTTCGTATATATATCAGCTAATGCCGTCGGCATACATACTACAATAACTAAAACGTCGGCCACACATAAATTCATTAAGTACATGTTCACTGGAGATTTCATTGTTCGACTAAAAACAATTACCACCACTACAAGTATATTTCCAATAATACCAACCAGAAAAATTAAAGAATAAAGTAACGTAGATATTAAAACAATGTATAATGGTGGTTCGGTAGGAGTTTTGTTGCTTCTGTTACTAAAGTCAGCAAACAAACTCGTATTTAAGTCGATTTCTTCGAACATAGTGTCATTTTCGGCATATAAATATTCCATGTTCTCAATAGATTGAGTTCCCTGACACAATCAACGCATTAGATAAATCAACCTCTTCCGCCTTAAAAAAAGTTTTATTTAACAGTCTCCTGCTACAACACTAGAATGATTCCAATTTTTGTCCCCAAGTTTATATCCTCCAATATCTTCAAGCTGTCTGGACTACACGGATACATCATTTTCTTCGATTCGTTAATGATTAAATAAGACAGAAATAATAGAAAAGATGTCATTATTGGTATGATGTTACAGTGCTAGCATCTAGCATCTGAGTTTTTGTAAAAGTAATTGACTGATGAGACTGTTGGAAAGGCTTGTAGTTGAATAATCACTCCATTATATATGCTTTTTTGTCAAAGAGATTTCCGATCACTAAGTGCTCTCATTGTTGTTATAATCGTAATGCTGTTACCATAACAAGCTACATTCTTTTTTAAACATCAGCTAAAGGGTAATTTAAGCCCTGAATAAAAGCATTTTACAGGTTTGCTTGTCTTTGCCAAAGTTCTTTTAGCGATCTTATAGCGATTCTGATATTTATTACGTCCTTTGAAGGTCGTTGAGCACGATACTAATATAAGATAAGTTAATAGTACTTCTAAAATTTCTTTTTTTTATATTTCAGCCAGTTTAAAGATAGGTGGTTTCAATATCCCAGCCAATAAGGTTTTGGATATTGTCCAATCACCCCCAAGGATATACTTCCTGCTATTTAAATTTTGCCTTTTGTCTGCGATACGCAGGATTTATATTCTAAGATCCCCTTTCAAAATTCTATTATGTGTAGTTCCGTCCATTGTTTTCTCGTTTAGGGCATACCCATTTTTATCTGGGGACCATACGCCACTGAACATGGAATGGTATTAATTTGAAAATATCTCATTGAAGGTTCTATGTTCACCGCCATACCATCGTTTGGGATGGATCAAAATTGTACTGTTTATTGGTGTAAATATTGAGTTGCGCTCAACCCGGGGCTAGGCGGCGTGGGCAGTAATTTGCAATCCCATTACTGCCGATGAACAGGCTTAATCAAACCGAGCCTGCAGTATTTTCATATATGTCGTGTTCGGTAGCTTTCAAAGTTCCCTTTTCATCTATTTTTGTATGAGTAGTGTTGTGCTAAAAAGTCTTTGCCATCTCATGCTCTTTTCGTTGAGTTTCAACCCCTTATTTTAATATATATATTAAAGAAATAAGTATAAAAAGTATGGTCATCAAAGTCGTATGGGAATACGTCGTTCAAGACCAGAACAATTGTAATTGTAAAGACAGATTTTTAAGCGGTCAAACATGTAAGCTTTTAAATTTAAAAAATTGTGTAATGTTTGTATTTTCAATAATCGGTGAATCAGATGCTGTGTTCATTTATTTATGACAATCTGTATTTTAAGATAATTAGGTACAGCCGATTCAACCGTTTTATCTTTAAATATATTCTGAATATCAATGAACTTTACTCCTTTTTTTAATTTATTTTCAGAAAATGTCTTTGATGATCATACGATGTTTGTGTTTGTTCTGAGAACATGCCGAGCGTAAAACTAAGCAGGACTTGCATTTTCATAAAGTCAATGCGTTCTTATAAATTTTCGTCAAGATAACATATAATAACAAAAAAAGCAACATATGCATATCAGGAATCGCCACACTCAAAAAACACAGCCTCCCCACGCAGCGAAAAAGAAGAGAGGAAGATAGAGAGAGCGCATGTTTTATATATGTATGTCAATTCAAATAGGACGCCACAACAATTAATAAACAGGAGAACCTTTGGGGATACCGCCTTGGAACGGTCAGTGGCAAAACAAATTGCCACTGGGGGTTTAAACCAGGTTCTAGGGTGCACCAACCTCACACTTGCCCCAACAGGTTCTCGTATCACAAAACAAGTACAAATTGTCTTGGTGAAATAACTCCAACCCACCCATCAGCTCAACAATGTTGCATGCAAAAGCATACAAACATATGAACATAAGAATTTAATAGCATTGCAAAGCCAAAGGGCGGGTACTCAATGATCTTTCCGAGACCAGAGCACCTGGAGTAAAATCAGCAAGAACACGATGACAGGGATAAAAGAAACAAATCGAGCTCTTAGGTTCTTTTAAGAAAAGATTTCCCCATAAACTTTCATAAACTCTTACACCCCTGCCACCGTCGTGCAACCAAAGAGGTAAGCATAATGATCAACTGTAGATGGGTTAATCACCAGGCCTGCAGAGCGCTGTAAAATATCATGTTGGTAACCTTTCTTTTTAAATTTACAGATTGTTTTTACGAATAACAAGCCAATAAATATAAAATATTATATGAATAAAGCTACCTCCCTTCCTTCAGTAAGGTTAAACAACTGTTTCAATATCACATTTTGACTGTCGCATCAGCTAACTACGAAAACTAAGTCACTTTCGTTACTCCATTTTTTCATTCTCTGACATTTAACTCCACGTTTTCTGTAATAAAGTTGTTTTTAACACGAAATCCCTGATCAGTTCAAAACAATTCGACTGCTCTTAGCGCTATGGTTATTAATGCTTCACCGATCTTTTGACGCTTAACCACCCCGATATTTAATAGTTCCCCACCGCGAGAGCCGATGTTTTTTTTTTAAACTGACATTCTTATAGAGGCGCACACATTTTTATTGGATAATATTTTTATGATATTTGGTACCTCTATTTATAAACAAGTAATAGGCATTCAAATGGGTATTGTCCAACAATATTGACCTGGCACTTCATTAATTTTCGTAAAGGTCATTAGATAAACACGGGTATCAGCGAATACGCCGATATATTTATTCAATTTACACCCCAGTGATGCCGGACTACCAATTCAATGTAGATCGTAACGTTTAAGAAAATTAACGAATATGGGGTCAAATGCAAGAGTGCCAAGTCAATGTTGTTGGACAATACTAATTGTGCAACCCTTGTTGCTAATCTGTTTTTATGTTATAAAAGGAATTTTATGTTATCTCGTTCTACCACTCATCAAGAAGACGTTATTACAGCTCTTTACAACACCTCAAGGTACCTTGATGATTTGTTGAATATAGATAATAACCATTTTCCGTCTTTGATTAATAAAATTTACACTCATGAACTACAACTTAATAATGCAAACACTTCAGACAAGCAATCAAACTTTCTTGATCTTAATCTTTCTATTGAAAATGGATACGTTACTACTAAAATATATGATAAAGAGAGGATTTTAATTTTAATATAGTAAATTTTCCGTTTCTAGTCGGCAATGTTCATCATGCAACATCTTACGGGGTTTATATCTCACCTTTCCAGAGCTTGCAATGACGTTCAATGTGATTTCAATGAACGTAATCAAGAAAACTTTTCAAGCAAGGTATCGGTATCATAAATTAAGGAAACCCTTTTGCAAGTTTTATCGCCGATACCCAGATCTAAATTAAAAATACAGGTGCAGTTTAAAATCACTTCTGCAACAAGGTAGTTCCGAACCAGTGGTTTATGGGGATTAAATTTATAAACTTAAAAAAAATGAAAGGCAATATTAATTTTCCCCGATTATTTGTAAAAAAAAACATCTGTAAATTCAAAACGAAAGGTTACCAGTATTATATTCTACAGCGCTCTGCAAGCCTTGTGATTTACCCATTTACAGTAGATCACTATGCTTACCTCTTTGGTTGCACGACGGTGGCAGGGTTTTGAGAGTTTATGAAGACGTATGGGGAAATCTTTTCTATAAAGAACCTAGAAGCTCGATTTGTTTCTTTTATCTCTGTCATCGTGTTCTTGCTAATTTGACTCCAGGGGCTCTGGTCTCGGTAAGATCATTGAGTACTCGCCCGTCTGGCTTTTCAATGCCATTAGCTTCTTATGTTTTATATGTTTGTGAGCTTTTGCATGCAACTTTGTTAAGCTAGGGTGAATTAGAGTCATTTCACCAAGACATCTTGTACTTGTTTGTTGATATAAAAACCTGTTGGTGCACACCATCGTTTGGGATGGGCATAATTGTACTGTTTATGAATGTAAATATTGAGTTGCGCTAAACCCGGGCTAGGCGGCGTGGGCAGTAATATGCATTTCTATTACGGTCCATGAACATGCTCAAACAAACCGAGTCTGCCATATTTTCATATTTGTCGTGTTCGATGACTTTCAAAGTTCCCTTTTAATCTATTAGAATCTGGTTTAAACCCCCAGTGGCACATTGTTTTGCCACAGACCGTTCTAAGGCTGTAACCCCTCGGGTTCTCACTTTCGTTAATTGCTTGTAAAGTCCATTTTGAAACTGATTATTGTAATACCATGCTCTCGTTTCCTCTCTGATTTTGCCGTGTGGGGAGGCTGTGTCTGCTAGATGTGGCCATTCCTGATATGCATATTTCACTTTTTTAATTTTACTTTTTGTTGTTTTCGCTTGATTTTCAATTTTCTTCAGGATTCATTTGGCCTATATTATAATGATAGTGAATGTCATCATTGCAAATCGTTAAATGCTTTTAAATTTTAATGTTACTTTCATAAAACATCTCATTCTGTTCGATTCTTCGTAGTATGCGTGATATCAAATATTGTGCATTTAGGTGCGCTTAAGCATAATTATTTCGTACACGATGATGACTGTTTATGTTAAAGTTTTGTTGTTTTTATATGATATCAGTCTTATTTCTTAACTCCGTGCGTTTATTCAGATTTCTGAAATTACGTTCTTGTAAGATCGTTAAACACAATTTTTTTGTAAAACTACTATTGTTTCAATATAAGACATGTTTCATATACGTGGTTTACGATCCCAGACTGTAGAGCGTAGGAGTTCACCCCAGGGATACACCTTGTGCGTTTTAATATTTGCTTTCCCCAGGAATATCCTTGTGTGTTTTAATATTTGCTTTTGACGTTCCATGTCATACAAAGGATTTATATTCTCACACTCAATATCTTTATTCAATTCTGTCCAGATCCGCCCTCTTGCTTATCGTTTAGTGCAAACCTTTTTTTATCTTGGGACCATACGCCGCTGATCACGGAATGGTATTTATCAGAAATATAAAATTGCATTGAATTTCCATGTTCACTGTTTGTTTGCATAAAGTTTGTTGTTGTTTTTTAATAAAACTCCCATATGGACTTTATATTTTGCATTTTTTTCATAGTGTTGATAGCTTGGAATATGGAATTAAATCTATTAGATATCGTATTAGAACCACCTCTTCCGTGTTACGGAGGTTTGGAGCTTCGAAACTTTTTAAAAACCCATTGTCCTTTATTCTACTTGTAAAACATTTGTAGACCTTGTCCATATGTCAAGCCCCGTTTAACGATTTAAGTTAACGATTGTTTTTTTTTCTTTTGATTAGTTGTCTGTGGCGGGTTTATTTTATGTCTGGCATTTCTCTATTTAAAATTGGTAATGGTCACTTATGGTCACTGTTCTGTTTTTTCTGAATGTGGCGATTCCTGATATGCATATTTCACCTTTTTTCCAAAATAAAGTTGCTAATCAATCATCGTTTTTTATTTGTGGGTGAAAGAAAGAAGTAAACTAAAACCTATGCTGGGCGGTGATGCTAATGGATTATCAAGGGATCCAGATGCGCATGCGCGGTACACGCTATTTTCAAATGTACACGTATTCTTTAATTCCAATTTAAACAATGAACAATCAATTCACTCACACGCTTCGGATGATCCCTCGTTATATTTATATTTTATATTAGAATATCGTCGAATTGCAGCTAGGTTTTTAGATCAGATTAAATTGTTTCTCTTTCGGTCAAAACCGTATCTTGCAGCTGTTACTTAACCTTTCTTACAATATTTTGTCATTTAAAAAAGTTGTTACCTCTAAGCAGTTTCAACTCGATAAAGATGATGCTAGTGATAAGTTAATATAAGCTAGGTTATTCTCTTATTTTTTAACCAACTGTACACCTTTACAGTTAATTATTTGCTAAAGTATCGTGAACTTCCTCAATTCAAGCATATAGAATGTAATTATTTCCTGTTTAAGTTATGTCCAAATGTTGTTTTGACGAAATTTGTAACCCGACTAGGAAACAAATAAATGTAAAATGTAAATAAAAATAAATGTAATGACGATTTTACATTATCTAAGTCGTTATAATTAAAGGGTAAGTGCATTAAACGTTGGATTTTAATTGAAATCCTTCGTAATTGAGCCGTTTTATACTGTTTTCGAGAAAATAATTTTAAAAAAAATTTATTATCCGATAACAATTATTCATGAACAATTCAAAACTACAGAAACAAAACAGACAATTTTAAATGTCCAATTTACTATTAATTTTAATATAAACATTAATTTTCTTAGGAAACAATCTATATCGTACAACAAATTAAGTTATTTAAACCTTTACAAATGTTTTTGACTAGTTTCTATATATTTTCTATTTTGAATGCGGTAGAAATACAACAAATGAGTTTGTGTTTTGGAAAAATTATAATGATAACCTTATTCATCTATGTTTTATATCATTTGAAATTCACAGTAGTGCTTTTTTGCAGTGTGGCGGCCGTAAAAAGCCTCCTCGTATTCATTACTGTTATCAGTAAATATAACCCGTAACCGATGTCATGCAGTGATGGTTACGTTTATCAGGGCTATCCGATCAACCTTTTGGGGGTTGTTCCTACTAGCTCAGTTGGTTGCATGGCAGGACTAGGCGCTGTCACCGTGACCCCACGTCTCTATTTTTGAAAACAACTGTTGGCTGTCCATATCTAGAGACAAAATATGTTTTCATTATCAAATTTGTGGATAGCTGTTTAAGGATAAAGAACAAAAAGGACGTAGATTTGCATTGAAGTTTTTTAACAACAATTAGGATGAAAAAATAAAAAGACAATTTTCTAAAAAAGGCAAAAACTATGTTTTTAACGTGTGTGTTTTCTCTTAGAAAACAAACAACAACATTATGAAAGGTTTAAGAAGTCTGTTAATTTATAAATCTTTGCCATCAATATCATCTGACTGCTTTTCTTAACACACAAACGAACGTTATATAGTTTAGTGCTACTAAGTCATCACTTATAAAAATAGGTTTTTATGTTGATTTTTCATTCGCATCAAACGCTCTTTTACCAGTCTAGATTTGAATTTGAAGATGATTTGCCGTGATTTTTCCCCTTCTTTCCAAGACGATGACACGTATCAATGTCTTGTTTAGAAATACCTAGCCCTGGAAGTTGCTTGACGTTTAATGTTTCAATCACTCTATTGGTTGTCTGTTCCGGTGTTTCATAAAACTCCTTGATTATGATGATTTTATCTGCCTGATCAGTTTCATTTATTTCCAAATATCGTGTCTTCACTCTCTTCCTCTTTACTTTCTTTCTAACTTCCGGCCTTTTCTATATGATTGTGTACTTGTTATAGGTATCAAAATTGTTCTCAACAAAAATATTATAACGTATATACGTAAAGAAAAAAGCGTTCCGATTCTTATAATAAATATAAGATATTCAACTAACGCTTATCTTATGGAGCTCTAGCTAAAGTAATATCCAATAATGTAATAAATATTCATGTATGTTGCAAATTTATTTAAAAATCATTAAAATCATTAAGTTGTTTTGAACATGTGTTACAAATACATTCCATTTAAAAGTTTACTACAAATAATTAACATCTGCATAAACTTTTTCTGGACTGTCCTTATTCAGTTCCATAATTTAAATAACCACATTTCAAATGGCGTTTGCTTCAAGCCATGGTCTATTACGGATAATTTCGGATTTAAAGTTGTGTTAAACACAGAATATATGCTTAAAATTAACAATCTTTATGCAATGAACGCAATAGAATGTAAAAGACTACATGTAAAAGCGATTTTATTATGTGACCTTTCCCTTTACGATTTATATTTGATGTAGTACTGGAAACATCATATTATTGTAACTTTATTACAGAGACTGTTAGCTTTGAGCAATATACTTATTGAATATGTAGGATGGTGCATCGTCTTAATTTTCGGGATATTTGTGCCAACTCGTTTAAAAATCTCCAGGCACGAGAAGGTTATAGGAAATTACAGTCATCTGTAGCAGTGTTTTCTCTCTCTCTCTCTCTCTCTCTCTCTCTCTCTCTCTCTCTCTCTCTCTCTCTCTCTCTCTCTCTCTTGTTGATTTGACTCCGGGGGTTTTGTCATTGTAATCTTGTTGATTTGACTCCGGGGGTTTTGTCATTGTAATCTTGTTGATTTGACTCCGGGGGTTTTGTCATTGTAATCTTGTTGATTTCACTCCGGGGGTTTTGTCATTGTAATCTTCTTGATTTGACTCCGGGGGTTACTTTCATTGTAATCTTGTTGATTTGACTCCGGGGGTGGTTGTCATTGTAATCTTGTTGATTTGACTCCGGGGGTTTTGTCATTGTAATCTTGTTGATTTGACTCCGGGGGTTTTGTCATTGTAATCTAGTTGATTTGACTCCGGGGGTTTTGTCATTGTAATTTTGTTGATAGGACTCCGGGGGATTTGTCATTGTAATCTGGTTGATTTGACTCCGGGGGTTTTGTCATTATAATCTTGTTTATTTGACTCCGGGGGTTTTGTCATTGTAATCTTGTTGATTTGACTCCGGGGGTTTTGGTCTCTGCAAGGTCATTGAGTACCGTCTTTATACTTAACACTGTTTTTTATGTGTTTTCGTGTTTTTGCATGGAACATTGTCGAGTGAATGGGTGGGTTCGATTTATTTCACCAAGACAAACTGTAATTGTTTTTTGATATTAGAACCTTCTGGGGCAAGTGTGAGGTTTAAGCCTTCGGTGGCAAATTGTTTTGCCACTGACCGTTCAAAGGCGGTAACCCCAAGGGTTATTGTTTTCTTTATTTGTCTGTGGTGTCTTATTTGAAATTGATATTCATATAAACCAATTCTCTCTTCTCTCCTGTACTTTTTGACAGCGTGGGAAAGCAGTGTTTTCTGAGTTGGCAATTCCTGATATGCATATTTCACCTTTTTTATAAACAGTTTAAAAACACGTTATTCATTTTGCGATCAATGTCAATTGTTTGTTAAACTGTCATGGGAGAAACAAATAGAAAACAAATAGAAACAAATACAACAATAAATATCGGAGTGCCCTGAGATAAACTCTTCCTTTGATATCGGAGTGCCCTGAGATAAACTCTTCCTTTGATATCGGAGTGCCCTGAGATAAACATATCGGAGTGCCCTGAGATAAACTCTTCCTTTGATATCGGAGTGCCCTGAGATAAACATATCGGAGTGCCCTGAGATAAACTCTTCCTTGGATATTGGAGTGCCCTGAGATAAACATATCGGAGTGCCCTGAGATAAACTCTTTATTTGCAGGTGACTCTGTCACCGGGTTGCACAGTTAAAAAGTACTCGTAAGTTACAAGTGATGAATTCAAAGGCACCCCTGGTTCCTATTTTGTTTATTTTTGTTGTGTCTATAATGGCATTGATTGTTTTTGTTTTTTTTTCCTCTCTTTTTTTCTCTTTTTGGCTGTTTCGGGTGGCTGTGATTTCTGTATCTGGTAATTCCTGTGCAGTTTGCACTTAACATATACAAATGTGCTTTTATTAACTAAAAAGACCAGTTGTTTTATTCGGATATGTTTTGTCTGTCATACGTTTGTTTTCGGATCTGTAAATAAATAAAGTTGAACTAAACCTTTTTTATTTACACTATGGAGATTTTCCTGAACTGCAATAAGGGTATAATTGAATGATCTTTGTTTGGTTACATATGTTTTGATCATCTTAGTTACATATGCTAGTCGATATGGTCTTTCGATGGTCTCTAAAAAATCTTTTTTTATTCTTTAAACCGCTTGGAAGCATTGGCAGCAAATAAACGCTTAAAGAACAATATCCAGTCAAAACAGCAAAATGGTATCGTTTAATCCTTTCCTCCTTAGACACACCTTTATCGCGTGGGCGAACAGTGTAGATCCAGATCAACCGGCACATCCGTACCGCCTGATCAGGATCTGCTCTGTTCGCGTTTTGATTCATTAGGTTGTTTCTGACCAAAATGCGACCAGTGCAGATCCAGATCAGACGGCACAAATGTGCCGGCTGATCTGGATCTACACTAGTCGCACATGCGTAAAAATGCGTATATATGGAGGAAAGGGTTAAATGCTTTTCATTAGTTCAGTTGGAAGACAAAACACGTGGTCGTTAGTTTTAAGAACAATGTTTATTTGATTCTGAAATAATTAAGCAGTTTCAAATCGTGTGAAGAAGATCCGTTTACGAAATTAACTTGAATTTAAACTCGTTTAATTGAGTCGATCTTTCGTAAATATACAGTAACCTGACAGACAAATTATGTTCTTCAATTTTACATATTCGATATGTTCCGTTCGTTGGAATTGCTCACTGGGTAATATGCAATCAGATCATAGTTGTTATATAAATAGAGTATCACGTGACTGTCTATTATCCATAATCAGGATAATTCATATTGTAAAGTGACTTACGTGCAGACAGACACTATTCATTTCAAAATTGCAAAGCTTAGGCCGTCTCTGTGAAATATGATTGAATTATAGTGTCAAAAACAGCATAATTTCTGAATACATACATTTGTAGCAGTTCAAAGTCACCAGACCAAATCATCATTAAATATTTTGTGCAAAAATCGCCACCACATATAAGATAGGAGCTGCAACACATGATTATGACAGAATGTTGGAAAATCTTTCTTAAATCCCTTTAAAGTTCCCTAACAACGTTACAGGTGGTCGGGTAGGTATAAACATGCATGTTCTGTCTTTTGACGATTATTACGAA
This sequence comes from Corbicula japonica, assembly GCA_038501625.1. Taxonomy (NCBI): domain Eukaryota; kingdom Metazoa; phylum Mollusca; class Bivalvia; order Venerida; family Cyrenidae; genus Corbicula; species Corbicula japonica. The sequence continues at coordinate 182,470 of JAZAYU010000318.1, forward strand.
CCAGCAACGATTTTATTTAAATTATAGTTTTATAATACATGTTACATGAATTCAATGCATTAGTCCCGAATTTTTTATTAAGTTTCGTTTACTCGTACCTAAAATATGTATTATCAACACTGTTGACACTCACTTCGTTTGGTGTAGATATTCGATAAACCGCTAGCAATACTAATAACAATTTGATAAGGATCACTTATTAGGCTGCGTTTATTTCTCACATAAGTTTGAAACGTTAAAATTTTTGCTGTGATTCTGAAAATTTGTTCATTTGATATCAGCATTGTGCCAAGTAGGTCATTAAAATAATCTAAATGTATGGAAAAGCATTTATCTTGGGTTTAACATTAAGGTGATATTTAAGAAATAAAAAGCGAGCCCAATCAAATTTTGTGTAGTATATATGATTTGTCTAGAACTCGTTCGAGGCCGAATTAAACAACCAACCTACTTTTCTCTTACATGCTGCGGAAATAGATCAGACGACTTATGAAATTTGCTTAGTCTATAGTTAAATAATATGTAATAGAACGATCTTATTTCATTCGTATTCACTTTATGATTAAAGTAATTGAGAGCGTCAGCTAAATTCGAACGGAATCTAGGTTTTGCATTGATTATCTTAAAGTAACTCTAATAAATAACTTGAAACGTTTAGCATTAAGAGGTTCCTAAACATTGCAAATGGCGAAAAGTGGCTAAAATTTCAAAAATGAATTTTGGAAGAAATACTTATTGCTACCTAGATTTTAGTAAAGAAATGCATTAAGCTAATAATGTAGTTAATGTTTGCAAGCTCAATTTAGTCTAATTCGTGTTCTAATTACAAAGCACATACTAATACAAAAGAAAACCCGTTTGCATGAGAACTCTGAAATTCATGGACAATATACCAAAGCAACTCATACCTGAAATAAGTATATGCTGGGCTACAATGTTTAGTGCCAATCCGTCAAAATTATGTTAAGGTTTTCAAGAAATTCAATGAAAACTTGCTTCCGGGTTTCTACTTTCGGTTTCTTTTTGAAGTCAAAATGTACTTCTTAAAATGTCTGCCATTATTTTGACAGATGACCACAAAGTATTGTAAATAAGTGTATATCATTTTTCTAGACGTTTTAAACAGCCATTCCAGACTTCTTGTTCAAACGGTATTTCGTTTTTGTGTGAGTCTCTTCTATGTAAATAAAGCATTTTTTCAAACAACTTGAGCATCCAAACTTAAATACAGCAACGTGACACTATATTTCTTCACTTTTATTGGTCTGCCAGTGGGAAATAACGTCGAGTTTTGAAAAGGTACATCAAAGTGTTTGACTTCAAACCGAAATAAGTCTTTCCCCCAAAATTTAGTTTTAAGATTTTAGCCACTTTTCGCCATTTGCAATGTTTGCGACCCCTTAAATGAACACTCTGTTATCACAATTTATTTAATAAACTCTATCCGCTTACAGTTGTGTGGATTGAAATACTTGGTTAAATGTCAAATAAACTAAACTGACAACTTTCATAATCCTTTCTCGTATCGAAGGCTTGCATGTGTTCTCTTAACCTCATTTTTATGTCGACAACATTTTTTCAATTCTCTCTCTTTGTCTCTCTTCAACAGTTTTTGTATCAAATTTCCATTTAACTGAACATTTTAAAAAGCTATTTCGGGAATGTAATTTCTTGTTGTTTTTTGTCTTTTTTTCTTAAAGGACTTGAAACACAATCGCATTAAACATATCCGGAGGATTGGTTAGGTCTCTAAATAAACTTTGATCATCAAACCAAATATCAACCGATTGCTAACTTCATTAGCATTATTGCATCCTGAAATCTGATTAGAACAGGGAAACTATTAAGTATAAAGACATAAATATGTCAAGGTTCAATGCGTATATCAAGAAATGATGCACGCAAAACACACAGCCTAACAGAACAAGTAAATAGAAGAAAGTTAAATGATTATCACTTTAAAGGAAATACACCACAAACAATTAAAGAACATGAGAACCTGAAGGGTTGCCGCTCTGAAACCCTCACATATTTGCCGTTAGGGGGTAAAGCAAAGGTTCAGGGGTGCAACTTCTTCGACCTCACAGGTGCCCCGCTAGGTAAGTTTAGGTAAATTTACTATGACGCATCCTCGTACTTCATATTACTGAATACAATAGCATGTTTCATGCTTATACATAAGGCACTGTAAAACACTGTAAAATAAAACTGGCAGAGAAACTACACGGATGTGTATATTTTGAGAATGAATCTATCAAATGATTAATCCCCATGCAGTGTACACCCATTATTCTAAAGCTCCTAGGATAATAATTTATTTTAAGTATTATTATCTGAATGAAAAAATTATTACGCAGAAAAAAGCCTTTTTACAGTTTAAAAATTGTCCACGGCATACGATTTCAAAACTTGTAAGATTACTGATATCGCTTCGAAAACAATATCATTTCTATCTTGCCAACTATGTCGTTCACTTTTGAAAATGACTGAATTTTATTTCGTTTTTATAAAAATAATATTCCGTCGTTTGTCAAGCAAATAGCATTATATATTCTTGCAGAGATACCTTTTTCTCCGCGTAGTAATTTTACATCTCCTATCATATATTCTGCGTCATTAAAGTTGTTATAAGTTGACTAGACTGTTTGACAGACCCATTATTGTAATTACTAGCTTTTGTTCGTCGGCATGGATAACGTTTAGTAAAAGCTACAATTGAAACACTTTTGCTTGGACCCATTGAAAACAGCGATGGGTTAGTCGTATTTTTCACAAATGTAACTCAGTTCAATTCAATATTTATATTTACCGTATTTATACATTTCGTTCCTTCTTTCAATATAAGTATATTCCTTTTCAGTTTTTAATGTGCTATATAAATTTAGGTTTCTGGATATAAACGTTTTACTGGGAGTTGTAGAGGATTAAATTTGACCGTGACATTAAATGTTTTGTGCCGTTCGTCAGAATCACTCGATTTTAGTTTTATCCAAAGTTAAGACTGGAAAGGAAATAAAAGAATTTCGCTCTCACAAATGATTATTCCAATTTCTTGTTGCCATTTAATAATCCTTAATAGGAATTGTTATACGAGTAAAGGCCGGCGGCTAGTTTTTAAACAAATAACTAATAAAGGAGAAGTTAAGGTTCAAAATCCTTGAAGAGGTATAATGATTGCAGCTTGTTTAAGAAAATTAACCCAGTGTTTCAGAGAAATTGTGCAGAACTGAGAATTCGTGTTTGTTAAATCTTAAATTCTTAAATATAAAAACCGAGCAGGTGTACTCGGTAAAATCGTAAACAGATCGATCTATGTAACACTTACGTGTACTTTTCACTAAACTCTACATTTCAAACCCTCTAGGAGGCAGTTTTCGGTTAATTTTACCATTTTACCGAACCTGATATTTCAAACAATCCGCTGAAGAAATCCCTATACAAAAATACATTCTATATTTAGCGATCATTCTATATTTAGCTCATCGCTGAGCTTACTATTCGTGGTGGCCCAGGCATTTGAAACAAATGGCGACGTCGATAGTCGGAAAGGTACACCGAATGCGTATTTTGGTTGAAGTGATTACGTGACAATCCCAAAAACCACCGCGGCTTTACGCGGTATATACAAAAATAGCTAACCTATGCGCGTCGCATAGGATAGGAAACACCATGTATATATCTTTTTTTTAAATATTGGTTTAAAATATTTCGGATGTAAATCAATATTTGAGCTTCAAATAATGATCTTCAACTGATTAATAACCCTTTTCGCAAATCTGTTCCATTTATCAACCCTGCACATCTCCCTATATAAACCATCGCATGGCAATTTGCATACGAACAAACAGAACAAAAAGTAAACATGGTAAAGAGAAGTTCATAAATGTTCACACATAATGTATCTTTTTTAATAATAATCATAAGTTTATTTTAACAATAGTAAAGGAGGTTTTCAGAAATTATTTATGAAAGATCAGTTAACGAAATGTTGTTCAATACATATGTATCGAGAAATGTCATGAAGGAAAAAGGTAAAAGAGAACAAATTAGTTTTAATTTTTACCATTCAATTTCTCGAATGCCGTATGCTAAAGTATTGTCAAACTTTTAACAATATGACAGTAGAATAATCCGAAAATTCAAGTAAATTATAGTTCTACTTTATCAACCCCATGTTTAATTGATTAATCTTCAACAGAATGAATGTAAAAGCTCATATAAAAGAAGTTGCTTTCTATTGGCGGTCAGTAAACGTTTGTTTTCACTGCGAATAGTTTATTTTTGTACAATATACCATATCTAGTTGCAGAAAAATAAGAACACAAAGGTTGATGTTTTAGCATTCAAATTAAACTTCCGAAATTAGGGTAATCGTCTACCAGTGTAAAGCATTGCTATAAATTCCCTAAGCTGGTTTTCTTGAGCACAATGTGTTGAAACAGTTCTAGTTAAAAGTATACTTAAAATGTGAACATTTATCTTAAAAATAACACTTCCTGGTTCTGCATAATAAATACGTTAGTAGACATTTTATGCATTAGTTAGAAGCGCATATCTTAAAACGGAAGAAGCGTTAGTTTCCGGAAGATGAACTTATAAACATGCATTAAATGTAAAACACAAAGTATGCAAAAATACGAGCATATAGTAAAGTAAATAGCAACAACCAATGATTTTAAAACATACTGAAAAATATAGAAAAGTTGATATTTTCTGAAAGATCTCAACAAACCATTCACAAAAATGTATAGTTTTGCTATGTGACACCTATTTGATTTTAATTAACATGCTTCACAAAGTCGAAAAAATACAGTCTAAAATAGTATCTCCTTTGGATTTTTAAATAAAGTTGACATCAGTTGTTATCTTCATCCTGGAACAGTTTTAGCACGTTAATCCACCGTAAATTTGTTCAATAAACAGTTTTGATCTGTTCTGTAAATTGAACTTGACTGTAAACTGTGTTCTGTCATTGGTACACCTCTTCAAACTGACCCATCGTACAAAAAATAGCATAAAATGAACAAAAAAAATGAACATTTGAGCTGGTTAATCACATAAATGTCATTTATACAAGGTATTTAAGTATTTTTTGTCATAATGGTTTGCCAAAGCATTAATATGTTGCTTAATAAAATATATATTCATGAAAAAGAACTATCAATATTTTTATTTAAAAGGGATACGAGATTACCCCACCCACCCATGTAAACTATATCACTATCATTTGCATACTATTTCCTTAAAAAAAGATATTTGTATGAAATATATATCTGGATAATTAATATAACATACATATCCCACTTATTTAAAACGAAGAAACAATTATAGAAACACGTTAGGTTGAAACATGTTGACATGGCCTAAACAGAACATAAACAACTATACTGCATTTCAGAACTGACAACAAACGACAACTGCTTCAAAGTAACTGTCAATAGCAAAGATATATTTAAATCATCTGACTATCATTCTGCTGGAATTGAGAAAAAATATCACAATTGTAACAGCTAACTATAAAATTCAATATGCTAATCGCTTAGCAACAGTCTAATTAAAACAAAAATTCTCAAGTGAACTCACTTCACAATCATACTAAAACAATAGTCAATCAATAGGCACCAATTGTTGTCATAAATCAAAAATATTTGAAACAAAGCAGTTCAGAAAGAAACGAAAGAAAAAGAAACGCAGTGCAAACAACTTATAAGATCTCACGTATCCAATATAAATTTGCAAGTACGAATGAAAATAGTACGAACAACGCACTAAGGAAAAACGCAAAAATATATCTCTAAAGCATTCGCAAAACGTAAATACATATCTGCATTCATTAAATACTAATACAAAATAGTAGTTTGCACCATAAAGTATCACCAAGGACAAATATTCTTTGCAATTTTCCCGTACATATTTGTTTTCCGCTCGCGAAAATTCGACCCGGAAGTGCAAAATTACCTCCCTTGTCCACATGTGCTTTTACAACCCACTTCAGTAACGAGTAAAATAAGTACATTTTCCGTGAAAGTACACTCTCAAAATTGTCCTGATAGAACTATGAGAAAACAGTAAAACTGCTAGCGTATTCGGTCGTATTAGACAAATTTCCAAGTTGACAAAATTTTAATTTCGGTTTTCATGGGTAAATAACAACCATCTAAGGTTTAGGTTGTCAAATACGCCTTATTTGGTCTTTCCCCCGCCTACTTATGCAAATGATTCAATTGGAAGCCTTCAGACAATTCCATAGCATCGCGGAACAGAAGGGATGTATTTTGAGGTCAGCTTTTCACTAAAACACCGATTGCGCAATAATTCGTCTAACCGGTGCGTTGTTGTCGCTAAAGTAAAGACGACAACAAGCTTTCAACATTTATGAATGTAAATTCTGCGGTGATCCTCTCCATACAATAAAGTTACATAACTGTTGCAATATAAGCATGAAACGTATAAGTCAAGATGCAGTTGCCATGAAGTACTAACGTGTATGAACTTGTCTACCATAAACATGAGTGAAAAAACAAAATAAAAAGGCAAATAAAACTTAACGCTCTCGTATTAGAAATATATTGAGCATGCACTAGCTACCGTTCCCCCCCCCCCCCCCCCCCCCATATAAGTTTAAAGCTTGTTTGCAATAAATATTAATTGGAAGGCAAGGTATCGTGCTTTTATTTCAACTTCACTCGTCTACTGAGTAAAATATACTCAACAAAAAAAGAAACCTGACACTTTATATTTGGTGTATTTTCCTGGAATCAGGTTTAAAGCTAATTGAATTGTGGTATGCAATAAAAATTGTGCATGTTTTGAACTTAATTATGCATTTTGATATTTTTGGTACATGAAACAAGTGATTCAGTGGTTAGTTTCTTTTGGATGGTGCAAAAATATATAGATTTTGAATATGCACCTCATACTTATTCAAAGTTACAGTGTCAGGTTTCTTTTTTTGTTGAGTATATGTGAAGGACTAATTGTAAGACCCGTTCAAACAAACGTGCACAATCAATTTTAGGATGGTCTTATTTTACTTTTTTGAAGTTGAAGCTTGATTTATCTCTTATCACGTCTGCTGTATTTTTCTGTATGTCAATGCAAAGTCTATGAGGAACAATTTATAATGTTTATGAATTTTTTCCAACTTCTGAACGCGATTTAATTAAAATAAAATATTTGGTTTGTGCAAGAAACACTGCATCTGTTAAAACAACAACATATGTTTTATTACACGTTTTATTTATACAATCCATGTTAATGACATGGTCTAGCAGAGGAAATGTTGTAATATGTATTATATGTATATATATTAAAAGAAAGTAACCGAACCCGCAGGTATATTGTAAGAGTTCACGCACGAGAAGCCTAGATTTTAGACATGCTACCGGAATTGGAATGTGTAGTAAAAGTGGTCCTTATAGATCTAACAAAGATAGTACGAGAAACCGAGCTTTTAAATTTAATTCTGACAACAGGTCTGATAAAGTTCAATAATAATACAAGCCCAGTGTTATCATGTCCAACAAGTCCTTTGAAATCATTGTTTTTGCAAAGAAACCTTGCTATAGATAAAAGTAAAAGTAAAAAACTTTTACTGTTAACCGCAATTACAAAACGTGTAAATTACTGAAAACAAGATGTAAAAAAGTCTGCGTTAAAGGGCCACTTATTACCAACACTATAGAACAAAAAGTTTAGCATAAAATGATTTGCTACTGCCAATTTATAAAGAAAATGATATTAAATGTGTTAACCGGTATATGTATTGGTTTAGTGTGAATATCATTACAACTCGTTGTTGTTAGCAGAGGTGATAATAGTTTCATAGTTTTTTTATATAGTTTTTTGGTGTTCGTTTATATGTCAATATTTTAAAAGTCCAACCGCATTTTGTCTTATTACAAGAACACAGTTGTACATAAACATTGCACGAATTTGAGTAGATAAAAAGAAACTTCGAATGCCACAAAATACTACAAATATCAACATATTGCAGGCTCGATTTGATTTAACGCTCTTTTTGTTAGACCCATATGCACATATGCACAAATATTGACTTAAACGAAGTGAATTTTTTAACAAAGTCCGAAAACCCTTTTGAAGTATTAGAAAATCATTTAATCATCCAAACAATAACTAACTGAAATTATGGAACAGCGGATGGGTAAATGCAAACGAATCGTTTCCGTACATTTAATACGAAGCAAAGACTATTTGCAGTAAGACACAATTTTGCAAATAAGGCTAGACAACATTTATTGCCGTTTTCTTTCCAATTCACATTGTAATTATGAAGAAAATTGTAATTTTCTCCTGGCTCTGGTAATAAATCAATCAAAACGATATATTTTATAGTTAAAGTTACTGAAATTAGTTAATCCAACAACTTTGTCTCTTGAAAGTAGTCGCGTATACTGGGAATAAAACTCTCCGCGCATAAAAGCATCCATTAAAATAAAATAAAAAACTGTATCATTATTTTTTTTGCACTAAAGAAAGAATAGACACAGCTGATAAAGTCACCACCTCACCATGATGGTTGTTTTCATGCGTGTAAAGCAGGTGGAGAGAGGAAGTTTGGTCATTAACGCGATCAAAATGTTGTCACGTGACACACACTTGATTATGGCTCTTTGTAATAAAAGAAAAGGAAACTTAAACTCACCATGTAAAACAAAAATGCAAAAAAATTGCAAAAAGCTTTACGTTCACAAACGTAAATGCTATTCCATGACCGAGTCAAAAAGGCAAAAACAGGCCTGTTTTAAGCGTTCACAGAATTTTTATCTCAAATCGATGGTCATTTACTAACAGACCACATTTATATAATAGTTTCATTTCCTGAAGTGTCTATAAATAATTTGATTGTATTGCTTCTAATCCAGTCCAAACTGCTGTTGCTGACAAGTGGATAGTTTACAGGCAATGAAAACAATTACCCGGAAATTCCAGCAGCTTTTCCCACTGACTTTCTCGATTCTTTTACTACAGAACTTGCGTAAGTAACCTGACCCTATAACAAAGATAAAATTAAGCAATCTATATTGATCTAGAGTTGTTTTAGGGAAAAAGCGAACTAAGCGAATGGCCACACACAGGAAGTCGGTACGGATTGCGATTGGTAAAACTGCATATGTTTGGTTATCTAGTACAATTTTGGGTTTTGACGTAAATTAAGATAGATAGGATTATAAATCGGCTAATTTGATAACCTTATTCTAGACATGAATCAAAATCTAGTAATGTGAATAGGTCGATCTGATATCCTAATTCTTAAAAAATACGAATGTGAAATAAATCGGCAAGTGTACCATGAAACATAATCTAGTAATTAAGTTGATGGATCGGCTAATCATACCCCTTGTCCTTTAAACATAAAATATGAATAAGAAATAAAGAAGAACAAGTGTAACATGAACCACAGGAACCTGAATTTCTTTCAATAATCAACCCGATCCCACATATATGACGTCGGACCCTATATACATTATATATATATATATATATATATATATATATATATATATATATATATATATATATATATATATATATAATAAACACAAGTTTTAGCTTTCCAAAAAGCTAGTCGGTCATTAGCAGATAAATTAACAGAATAAGTATGTATTCGTGCTTGCATTTACTGTTTGACCAATGGAAGTCAAGGCTATGTCCAGTTTTTTGTGAATTTAGTTGTCCATTGCTGTTACTCTAAAGCATGCAAACAAAAGTTGAAAGGCAATTTTTAAAAAAAAATGAACAAGACGTGTACCGGCAAAAGACATTTATGTAAAAAAGTTTCTAGTAGACGTTATTTATTACTATTAAATCATTTTATTTCGCGCGGGTTTAATTTTCGCGTATTTCGCGCTACAACAAGATTGCGAAATTCAACCTAAGCGAAATTAAACTCTTTAACAGTGTTTCTTATAGGAAAACACAGTTGCGCTAATTCATATCGCCGCGAAGTTGTTATTAACTTTTTCTGCGCGAAAATTCGTCCCCGCGAAATTAAATGATACTACAGTATTTTATTAATGTATTTTATGTAGAAATAACGACGTTGTTTAAGCACCAGCGAGTTGGAATTAAATATGTTATATTGACACGGATGCTCACAGAGGTACCAAAGAACTTTCCACAGTCGATGCTTATTTGTACAGTGAGCAGTATTCGTTACCAACATTCATAAAGTGTAGGTTAAGTTGAGTCTGTAGATCTGGCCAAACTTGAAGTTGATGAGCGTTAGAAGAAGTAAACAATAAATTAGGATGTTGATGCATTTATTATTTTCACTAAAGCTTTATGCTGCTCATATTTTTTTGTTTGTGTTAGAACGATTTTCTCTAAAACTATTACAGAAACTCGAGAATCACTTTTTGTATTTAAATTAATTTATGATATTCTCGTTATGCCACTGTTCTGAAAAATTTTCACAATTATTTCTTTACTTTAAAAGATGGTTTTGCATTGCTTGCAGTATATTCTAGCAGATCGCCCTTACATAGAAATGATAGTGCATGTGTTGTCTACCTTACTGTACCGAAACCAGACCCGTTATATTGCATGTGTATGTGGTAGCAGACATCCGGGTCAGGGGTATCTCCGGAAATCTTTTAAAATTTAAACTCAATTTGGATTGCAACTGCAGCGAGTCCAATCGTTCAACTATTATTTTGACGAATTGGCACTAAACATTGAAGACCAGAATATACTTATTTCAGGTATGAGTTGCTTTGGTATATTGTTCACGAATTTCAGAGTTCTCATGCAAACGGGTTTTCTTTTGTTTTAGTATGTGCTTGGTAATTAGAACATAAATTAGACTAAATTGAACTTGCAAACATTAATGCATCCTTAGCTAAATACATTTTTTTCACTAAAATCTAGGATACAATAGGTATTTCCCCAAAGTTCATTTTTGAAATTTTAGCCGGTTTTCGCCTTTTGCAATGTTTGCGACCCCTTAAAATAGATGAACAGGTAACTTTGTAAACCACCGAACACGATAAATATGAAATTATTGCAGGCTCGGTTTGACTGAGACTGTTAAGGACTTTTTAGCAAAAACATAAAATACCGCATCGTAATCAGTGCTCCAGCTTAAATTACAAAATGACAGGGAAATAGATAGATCTGAAAAAAACAACAGGACAGTCTTTGCGCAACAAGCTCAAAATTAGGCACTGTTATGCAAATCTTTGAGAAAGAGCATTGTATATAAATGTCCCTCTGAATGAGTAATTGCAAATAAAAGATAAAATGTAATGCAATGAAGACATGAAAAGTCATCTAACCAACTAGTTTTAAACGCTCTCATCTCGGGTTTTAACATTCAAAATTCTGAGGTTGATTAGCTAATCACAACGAGTTATGGATTAAAATGATTTTTCAACATATTTGACTTACGAAAGACTTGTTTATTTGTTTATATATGACACCAAAAACTGAGGTAACATGTCGCCTTTCATCATATTAATTGATATAAGACAAAAACAAAAAACAAACTCATTATTGATACTACCCTGGCACTTTGAACGTGTAATCATAAAGTGCAATTAACCTCCAATGGCCATCCTATTCGTTAATCTCTGACGTTCGTATCTAATTATACGTATCAATGACTGTCTTTTAGCGTACCGCCGCCCCATTGACTACGCTTATGACCGCTAAACCTCCGGTTATTTCTGAGAACATTCACCAAATTGCACTGGATATCGCAAACAAACTGCAAAATCCCTGACCTCCCTAAGTTAACAATGTTCATCTCACATTCGCTAAACTTCTGTTAACTTCTAAGAACATTCACAACATTAGCACTGGAAATCACAAAAAAGCAAGATCTCTCTTTAAAAGTCGATATTTTTACAATTAAGCAAAGTTCTGAGCATTTGTCTCGTACTCAATGCTTATTTGAAACCTCCACTATTTTACGACCATATGTTTGGTGATTTATATCAAAAGTTAGAAAAATTTTCAATGTAAACGCATGGGTAGAAGTTTTCATCAATTTTCAAAGTGAACGCAGTGACAGGAGTTTTTTGTTGTTTTTTGAGACCCGCATTATTTCATATAACATGGAATACACCTATATTGACATCATTAAATCAAACCAAAAAAAAAAAAAAAAAACAAGAAAATGTGCAAGAACCTGTAATATATTACATGTTGAAGTTCTAAATAAATAGCAATACCAACATTCAAACAAAATTGTTGACGATCAGAATAGTAATTATAATCCGTTCGAGTCCCTGTCAGACTGCTGTTGCAAAATGGTAAGATTTATCACCAGCTTAGATGCATTACTTGAAAAAACGGAAATATATATAAGTAAACTTATTTTGAATAACATCAAATAAAATTTAAGCGCTTTTATTTCAAAGCGACTTAAAGTTTTAACTTCAGTGCCATGTTTTTTTTTGGTTAAAGGTTATGCTAATGACCGACTAGCTTTTTGTGAACTTTTGTTTACAGACAGTATTTCCCGCCAAAGTCGGATATTCGTGAGTCTCTAAGAAAAACATAAACGGTTTCTTGCTTTTGACAAACAAAATCAAGATAACTAACCGAATCTATTTCATATATGGCATCATCCTGAACAGTTGTTTGATTCAAATAAAGGATCGGTTCAACTTATGTGCAACTAAAAATGTTGCTTTTAAGATTTGGATCACGTGACTTTCTAAATAAATACGCATAACATTATTTCTATACGCTGTAGAAAATACAACATACGTATGTTTACATAATTTGACATGTCGTTATAGATCAGCTCAATTTCTGATTTGCCGTAACTACAATGTTCAAATATTGTTTCATCAACATTTAAAAGACTTTTCTTGCAAGTAGGGGGAACGAAATAGCATTCGGAAGCTTTAGACGGGCGGTTTTGTCTAAAGTGACAACGTCCGGTGCCGCTGTTGACCGGAGTTACCCTTCAAAGTTCAAGTTTGGTCCATTATAAAATGTCGGTCATCAGGATGACCGACAATAAGTATACAAGTAACACGATTATCAACATTGAAGTCTTTTCCGGTAAACATCTTCTCTATATATCAAGCAATCAAACATCAGCCTCTACACTATCTTTTTGCATCCGTAAACAGGTGCCATAGTCTAAATTATGCCTTCCGTCTGATACGTGCTATCACTGTTAACCGGTGTTCATGCTAAAGATCTCACGTTTGGTCGATTATAATATGTCGGTCAAGATGACCGACAACAAGGAATGCAACGGATTCGTACCCCACACACTAACCCGTTAAAAGAATTTTTGAGCTGCAGCATTGACACGGAGTTTTCGCTGGTCAAACATTTGAACAAAATAAAAACCCATTATAAGCAATCATAGCGCGTCAATAAAAGTCATTCTGAAATCGGCTGTCAAACGTTTGTTTCATTCTTTATTTTGTCGTCCACTCCATTGCGTGACGTCACTCAGTTCTACACCGGGTCAAATGAAAAATAATATTTTTGAAATATGAAAATAACATGATACTACTGTATTGATTGTAAAAATATATATTATATGTTTTGTAATAAAGATTGATGTGTTCAAATTGTTGTTCATTTGTTTCAATAAAATTAAATGTAAAAATAGCCTGCGGGAAAACCAGGGTGAAAACCAAGAACTGTTTGTTCCGTAGTTTGCACTAAAGTAAAACACAAATCCCCTTTTGCGATCGTAAATTGCCAATCTCCAATGTCAAATAAATATTCGTTCTATCATCTTGTTTGCAAGCTAACCACATTAGCATATGAATGTGTACGTTTTGTCTTTGACAAATCAACAACAAATATGCTTGTTGAACATAACTGTGTTCTGACCTTTGTGGTCCCGGTATCGCAGGGACGTTGCAACAATGTTATTTGTAGATCGCTTCAATAAAAAAAATATAGGCATGAAGTCAATCCCGTTTCCATTTCTCCTCTTTTAAGCCATACAATTCACCGATTTAGAATATTTGAACGGCATTTTTGTGATTTTAATACAATCAGAAACGAACAAAGCATTTTCACCGCGTTTGCAAACAGAAACCGGAAATAGGGTTTTTCGAAATTCCCATTCGCCCCGGTGTAGAACTAAGTGACGTCACGCAATGGAGTGGACGACAAAATAAAGAACGAAACAAACGTTTGATAACTGGTTCCAGAATGACTATTATTAAGGTGCTATGATTGATAATAACAGATTTTTATTTTGTTCAAATGTTTGAACAGCGAAAACTCCGTGTCAGTGCTGCAGCTGGAAAATTCTCATAATAGGTTAGTGGGTGGGGTAAGAATCCGTTGCATTTCTTGTGTTTATTATATATGTATATAGGGTCCAACGTTATATATGTGGGATCGGAGTGATTATTGAAAGAAATTAAGGTTCCTGTGCATGAACCATAATCACTTAAATTGTTACAGAGTGACTTTATTGACCTCGCTTTCAATCAGTACAGTACTGCACACATTAACAAATAATCAAACTTATTAAGTGAACGTAAAAACAATTCGAAATTTGGTATTTTTTTACAAATTATGAGAATAAACAAAAATAGATCTTTGTAAGGAACTGTTATCATTATTATTAGAATTCGGGAAAAAGATAATTTTATAATGGAAATAAGGCTTATTTAACATAAAATAAGCTGGGAAAAAGAGTAGTTCAAATTTCTTTATTATTTTATTAGTAATATAAGTACACGGTGAGCTTAGTAATTTTATGAATATTATTTTTGATGTTTAAATGAACGTTTTTGAAGACAACTGAATCAATTGTTAAATTAATATGAAAGGACAACGTTGTCTTGTTGACCACATGACTTAGATACAATGTGGTTAATGTTTTTGTGCTAGCTCTCTAACATGCTCATAACTGTGAATAACGCTAATTTACACTTCGGTCTGTAAACATGCTTATATCATATCTAGTGTCGATGTAAGAATCTAGCCACTATCTGCAGAGAAGACGTCTATGCGGACTGAAAGCTCGATCGGGATAGCACTCGCCCTGTAAGAGAGGGGTCCCGGGTTCGAGTCCCGTCTGGCTGCACGTTCTTTCCCACCCTGTGATATTTGTCGTAATTGTTGAATGTATTGAACCTGCACGGAAAATGCTAAAATAAGATTATAATAGGACTCGCTGAGTGCCTACCATTGTTTCATAAATGTTAATGGATATGCTTTTTATGTCGCCCTTTTGAAGAAATGGCGATACATAGGAATCACTTTGTCCGTCCGTCCGTCCGTCCGTCAAGAAAACTTAACGTTGGCTATAACTTTGCCATTTCTTAATATTTCTTCATCAAACTTTCCAACTATACTGCTTATGACAACACGGTCATCATTATGCCAAATTCTTTAGGTCAAGGTCACATTTGATGGAGTTATGCCCCCTTTTTGTCACGAAAACTTAACGTTGGCTATAACATTGCCATTTCTTAATATTTCTTCATCAAACTTTCAAATTATATTGCTTATGACAACACGGTCATGATGATGCCAAATTCTTTAGGTCAATGTCACATTTGATGGAGTTATGTCCCTTTTTCGTCACGAAAACTTAACATTGGCTATAACTTTGCCATTTCTTAATATTTCTTCATCAAACTTTCAAATCATACTGCTTATGCCAACACGGTCATGATGATATCAAATTCTTTAGGTCAAGGTCACATTTGATGGAGTTATGTCCCTTTTTCGTCACGAAAACTTTATCTTGGCTATAACTTTGCCATTTCTCAATATTTCTTCATGAAACTTTCAAATTATATTGCTTATGACAACACACTCATGATGATGCCAAAATCTTTAGGTCAAGGTCATATTTGTTGCAGTTATGCCCCTTTTTGTACCTGGATTTTGACATGAAAACTTAACATTGGCTATAACTTTGCCATTTCTCTATACTTCTTCATGAAACTTTCAAATTATATTGCTTATGACAACATGCTCATGATGATGCCAAATTCTTTAGGTCAGGGTCATATTTGTTGGAGTTATGCCCCTTTTTGTACTTGGATTTTTACACGAAAACTTAATGTTGGCTATAACTTTGCCATTTCTCAATATTGGGAAACTTCCAAATTATATTGCTCAAGACAACACACTCGTGATGATGAGATGTTGTTTCGGTCAAGATGGAGTTATGCCCCTTTTTGAACTTGCATTTTTTTCCGACATTGTACCAGAGGGCGACACAAGTGTTCAACTGAACACCCATCTAGTCATATAAATATATTTGTTATGAACACACCGTGTAAATACTTGCATTAATTACATGTGCTGAACATTTTGGTGAGGAAATGTTGGTTAACTATATATTTCGCGGTATCATATAGTCGCAGGGTTGTCCGTCCGTCCGTCCGTCCGTCAGTCCGTACGTCCCGCATTCGTGTCCGACCCATAAGTTTTTTTTATTTAAGATCAGATTTTAAATATATTTCACAGAAATGATGACCATGATGAGACGGCGTGTCGCGCGCAACATTTGGGTCGCTACCTTGAAGGTCAAGATCACAGAATGACCTTGAAGCAAAATCGTGTCCGGCCCATAACTTTGTTTTGATTGGAGTCAATTCACAGTCACTAGGAAGTTCTTTTTTTAAAACACCCATAAAATGAACGGAATTTAACATCATTCCCTCCAACCTTCATAGGTGCAGGTTTGATTATATCTGACTTTTTAGTACTACACCATTCTCAAAATTCACCTCGATAGCTATACAACTTTCTGTTTTTGTGACAAAGTACCCATTCGGGGAGCATCACCCGTCTTCGTCGGTCTCTTGTTCTAAACTGTTTAAACTTTTTTTTTAAATAAGTTGTACTTGAAAAACAATAACACAATTTAGCTACTGTTGTTATGGGATTTTCTGAGACATGGAATGTTTTAGATTGCAAATTTTATATCAGCCGCATGCAAATGGAGCTTATGGCAACCATTGTAGACCCAGATCGGCATCACAGGAGCTGCACTGCTCGACATTCAGCCAAAGAACGTTCTGACATTCAGTCAGAGAAGCGTTCTAAATGATTTTAGGAAAGAATTTAGATCCTTTCAGTTTGTTCAAGTTCGCAATTTATTCTGTGTCAGTCACCGCAAAGCTCCAGATGTAATGGTTTGTCACAGATCTTATTAAAAGTGATTAACATCTAAATAGCAATAATATAATTTCTAATTTTACGACAATCAGCAAACACATTATCGGATTACAAGTTCAATCAGGTTTCTAGTATACGAGATAGTTTCTGGTTTCCTAACAGTCGCAGAGAAGATCATTCTCAAACAAAAAATGTAGTTATGTTATTTGCACAGGTAAATGTTTCAGTCAATTAGTATTTCTTCATATTATATATACTAGTCTACATTTTCTTAAATAATGAAAAACCAAAACATAGAAAAACAGAAATTCAGATTAATCTTTAACCAGATCAAACGTTTTATCGTTGTTTGTATTAAATTATTGGTGAAAAGGCTGTAAACTTTACTTTTATATAAATTACTAGTATGGAAATGTTTCATGTTTTACTTTCGTAAGTGAAAAAGATAGAAAAAAACCTTCTAAATAAAAATTACAGCCGAAACAATGATTCAAGTTAGGCATTATGTTTTTCCTGGAGTTTTAATTTGCCTTTCAAATTTCAATGAGATATTGCTTTAATCTAAAATTAAGATAATTTTATACTCAGTCATATATGTATAATAGTATCCTTTGATCATTTTTGATCTTGTTAAATTACATTCTTTATTAGACTCAAAACCTTTAATTTTAATATTTTTTAGCCTAATTTGTTGTACCGATGCCACTGTTTTAACGGGTTTTCTTTTATCATAAGATTACGTCAAATGACAATGTAAACAGACTAAGCATGTTCTCTTTTGCACCATTTAAAACAAAAGACTAGACAATTTCTGCACGCCTTGTATTTAATTAAATCAATCTCCGATAAAACTTTATATTTGGGAACTTTAGAACTTAAATTATCGATCTAAAGTTTTTGATAACATTACGATGGACTGTAACGATATGACGTCAGGCTTATAGAAATATTTTGCATTTGAACAATCTCAAGAAAACTTGAGATCAGCAGACTAAAGATACGCAGACCGAATTTTTTATGTTGACGCTTTTCGTCCACAATCAGCTTGTTCAAAACAACTCACAATGAATGACAAATCCGCCAAGTCCTTAACAATGCATTCTCTCAGTCACCACAATTGTTGTGCTTTCTAGTGTTTAAATTTTTTCATCAACAACGCAACCTTAATTACTGGCAATATGTTCCTAATTATTTCTATGAAAGGTTGTTTTTACTATATAATTTTTGCAATTTGACAAAACAAGAACTAGATGGTATGTCGTCTAGAATTCGTTAATCGAATTTGATGATCGATAAAAATTATGACAGACAATTCAAATCAATGTCTTTTTAATTATGGTTCCTTGTCCTTTTGTTCTGGTCTATGAATTTGTCTCGTGTTTTCTTTACTTGCTTATCTACAAAAATGGTCAAAACTCGTTTGATTTGGTCTGTATAAACTCTTTGAAAAAAAGAAATGCCTATCAGGAATAACCACCCTCAGAAAACATAACCTAACCACACAGCCAGAAATGAAAAGAGAGTAAGGGTTTATAAAAATGATCAATTTGCAATGATACCACACAAAACAATTGAAAAAAAACGAGAACTTAAGTCTACCGCATTCGGAAGGTTAGTGGCAAAACCATTTGCCACTGGTTTAAACCGGGTTTCTAGGAAGCATTTTATTATATATGTATATAATTATATATGTATATAGGGTCAAACGTCATATATGTGGGATCTGGGTGATTATTGAAAGAAATTCAGGTTCCAGTGAGAACTTGTCCCGGCTAGCTCAGTGGCAATTTGTTTTGCCCCTGACCGTTCCGAGGCGGTATCACTAAAAGTTCTCTTTCATATATATCACTTTTCAATAGATAACGTAACTTGCAATTTACGGTTAGGCCCTTTCGCCGTACGGGTTCGCTCCGCGTTAGGGTGAAATTCCGTTATTTAATAAAGTAAGAGTGCTGGTGGTTAATTTGCTAACTAGCCGATGTCGCCGTACAAGTATGATTCTTAGTACAGGCATATACGATTTATAATTTATATGATTTATAATTTGCAGTGTGACCGTCCGTGCAAACAGGACACTTCTGTTATCTGTCAAAATGGATGAACAGTATCATATAGTGAAGGTTATGTTTATCAGAGCTGTCCTTGCAACCTTTAAGGGATCGTCCCAGATATCTTAGTGCGGTAACGTGCTTGTTGTTATTTGGCTAGTTCGGTGTTGCCATAGGGGTTCGATTCCCAGTATGTGAATATACCATTAATATAAATCAGATAAGTAAGTGGTTTATATTACTAGTATTTTCATTTAAGTTAGATTAAATCTCAAAGAGAAATCATCTTTACGGATTTAGCGTCACCGCGCACTGTTCACTGCAAAACCGTCTATAAAGGTTTTATTCATCGTTTCATTGAATGTCAAAACAACTAAAACATATATGCCAGATACAACTTAAGGAAAACATGTCTTATACGATATCTATAAATGAAGGTTTATTGATTGTTTTGTAATAAACAACGGGTACCTAACATAAACCTTTGCACATTTCGTTTACAGTGTATTTTCGATTAATATTTGATGATCTGATCTCTTTGACTAGCGTTTGCTTAGGCAGATTCAAACATTGGCAAAAAATATAATTTTGCTATTCCAAGCGGCGTAATTAAATAAATGGACGTTTTGACTTTTGCTCAACATGTCGGTTATTCTGTTTGATTTGATTTTACGATTACATCAGTCTTTATCCTTATCAACTCTGTAACTATTCGTCTACATTCCACATTTTACATTCATTAGGATGACTCGTAGGGTTGAAATAAACAGTCTAGTATTCTCTGTGCATTCAAGGAAATGCACATTAACGCGGATTGGAATATTCTGTTGAACACAAGCTTACCTACACCGCCATATGCATACCATTGGAGTAAAATTTGAGTATTTTAATATGTGTCGTGTTTATTGGCTTTCAAAGAACCCTTTTCATCATAACAACATTTAGCATCATATATCGTCCTGGTAAAGGCTTGAAAGTTCTACTCATTATTCTGATTATCTTATTTTGAAATGAACAACATTTTACACCATTCTCTTTTTAAATTGACAACAATGACATTGAAATTAGAAACAAACAGTCTTGGATTGTACTTGTGTTTTTAACATTTCGAGCAATCTTGTATTAATTGGGTGTAAAGGATTGGTAACGGCAATAGGAAACCATTTATCATCAAAATAAATATCAACCGAATATTATCCTGTTTCAGCTATGACTGATAAGAAATAACTGCATTCCGAAATCTGATTTGAACACGTAAACGTTTAAGGATAAAAGTATTAATTCTCCAAAATTAAAACCAAAAAATGCAAGATTTAGTTTTATGATCAATGAGTTTTATCATGCAAGTAAACTTTCTCAGTTACTCATACTTTATTAAAACAAAACTTCAATGTATCAAAATCTTTAAATCCAAAAGTTTTGGGACATAATACAAAATTCAAACATTCGAAAGATCAGAATTGCCATGACTGTAAGTATGTTTCCCTATTCTGTTTAAGGCAGTTAAATGATTTATATAATATAATGTTAACACCTACTGTGGTATCATTTGATTTCGCGGAGATCAATTGTCATGACATTTTTGCTCAGATTCAAACTTGTAAGCCTACCTTACAATAAGACAATTAAGATACATTAGTAATGTTCATTCGTGAAAAGTTTCATTTAACGGCATCTGGCCGTTATTGAGATTTTGATAATTTTCTTTTTATCGATGAACGTGATTGGGTGGAGCGTGGTAAGCCCTTAAGATCATGTTTTATAGCGAATGCTATACAGATTTAAATCACATTCTTGATAGGTTTCGCTCGAGGTTTGCTTCGGATACAATGACAGCGTTGAATTATTTATTTATGGCGTTTTCCGCTTGCCCAGAATCATCTGTAATTTCCTTTTCAACAGAAGTTCAAAATACGAGACTTACAAATTAACAAGGCATATTTCATTATCTTAAAGGAAAACACGAGAACACGGTTTAAAAATAACTAAAAATAGAATATATCCGGACTTTATTTCAGCAGTAAAGCAGGTGGTTTCCGGAATTGCCTTATAAACAATGAGCAAACGGATGTTTTTGATCAAAACACATCTCCTGTGGCAAAACTAAAAAATAAAAAAAAACAAAACAGAAAATACATTATTTTCTTCTATTACTAAAACATGAGGGTGGGTAAGTTTCATAGAACAACTATATTTCTATATAGAAGACAAGTCTTAAAATGAGTTCATCATAAGTACAATATGTATAATGATTTTATTTGAATCATACAGCTACCAACCTATTGTGTAAAATCATTAAGGTGAATTGTGTGAACCGGTCGGACAACTGCAAATAACATACTTTAGGATAGTCTTACTTCCTTTCATGAAAAAATGTTTAAGCAGGATTTACCTCCTTCATCAGTCTCTTGATTTTGTTTGTCATTGAGCAGATCCTATGCATAATATATAAGGAAAACACCTAATATTTACAGTCGTTATATGCAGTCGTTATGCAGTCGTATTTTCCTCTTTATTTGTGGTTTTGTCTAAGACAAGTTATGTTTCTAACAACTGTTTATATTGTTGCGTCTTTCAGTAAAATCAAGGGTTCGTTTTTTTCAAACTTGAAGACACAACGAAGAAAGACATCTAGAACTGACGTAAATTGTCTTTCCAAATAGCCCAGTGTTAAAAATTTGATTTTAAACTGAATCTCTTACGTTCGGTAAATGCACGAACATATTACTCTGTTTTTTAATCGACAATACATGGTTTGTCATATATAATATCTTTATACAATTCATGATATTGTCATATAAATTGGAAGAAGCATGATTATAACTTAAATATTATAAAATGCGAAAGACCTAAATATTAAGTGCATTCAGTAAGCAATCGAAACAGAACATCAAAACGTGTAAAATTCTTCAGCCCTTTTACCGATATACTAACTAGTTCATGTTCTACAGAAAATACATATTTTTTGTTTCACTAGACATCAAAAACCAATTATATAAACAAAATAATCTTAAAATTTGTTAATAAAGCGTAAAATGCTTTTATTTTAATTTTACCCATCTAGTGAGAAAAAAGACTAAGTCGAATTTTGTGAACCGTTCTAACAACTATAAACAAACATTTTTAGGATGGACGTACTCTTGTTCAACATAATCAGTTAGTTGACTGAAAGAGCCCACGATAGCGATAAGCATAAATATAAAAGGAATAAAAGTAAGTGACCGAACCTAATAGTCTCGATTTAAGAGTCCCTGAAAAAACAGGCTCTTGGAAAAAGACACTTATAACGTAGACATCTTGTTCATCAATAGCACATACGGTGCAAGCTTGTACTTGAGGAACGCTCTTACCTTCAAATAGGTTCCAATAGGAACCATTGACCGTTCATAAACGGCATAATTAGACTTCCGTGCTCTCAACAAAGCAATTCAAGTAATTTAATTACGCGGAAATATTTTATATACATATATAGCGCAAGGATGGCAAATAAGTAATAATATTTTTTTTAAAAAGGAAAGGATAAAAATGGCAGACTGTTAAAGAGAGTAATTAAAAACATTTAATAATTGCCAAAAAACAGATCAAATTTAACAATACAACAGCTGTCATGTACCTCATAAGTTTGATGACTGTAGAGTGCATGTGGTGAAAGTAATTCTGGAGCGATTCCATGAAGTTCTCACAACTTAAGTACCTCATTTATAACTTGACAGACACGTGATGGACAAGTAATATCAAACTATTGATAAACAGCAAGTAGTTTAACAGAAACAGATTTTGCATATTGCACCTTTTGATATCCTCATGTTCTTTTTATGACAATTACTCATTAGAAAAATGTACACCTTGCCTATAAATTCAATTAGAGCGTTACTGTTTAAATAATAAAAATATCGTTTTGGCAACATACTCATAATCAGTAATAAAGAAAAAAATATTCTTTAGGAAACATGTCTGCAACACAACCTTGTAATGGACATAAGAACCAGTCTACTGATTGCTTGACTTAGCCTGTTCGCCAGAAGCTTGAAGAATGCAAGTTAATGTTAGCAAAACATCAACAGCTTGAACGGAGCAATGTAAAACCTTGTGAGATAAATGAATGCTTATTTAATGAGGAAGTGCCGTGTTTATGGTTAACAAGATATCATTTGATGACGCTAGAGCATGGTAGGCTGTAATAAATTATATCTATTTACATTAATCCTGGAAGTAACAATTCTATTTAGGGACACATTGATTTAACAAATTAGCCTGATTATTTAGGTGGCATTTTGTCATGATAGAGCTGAAATACGCTGGTTGTGAAAATCCCTATTTTCATAATTCCCGATTGCGTGGTAAGGTTATTTCCTGTTGTTGCAATTTCTGATATGCATATATAACTAACTTTTTCATTAGAGTTCGTTCGTTTGTTTCCCTGACTACAGCTTGTCATATCTTACTGTATCATTATTAGGGCAACAATAACTGCTGCAGAAAAGCTGTCTACAACAAGGTCAACAAGGTCTTCAATAGTTAAGATATATCATCACAGTACATATTTGTTTACTAAGTTCAATCAGTAAAACTTCCGAAATAAATGCAACGTGTGTTATTCAAACTACAACCTGAAGCGAGAAGATGAAAAGGGAACTCCGAAAGCCACATGGCAAATATCAAACCATTGCACGCGAGGTTTGATTGTGACTATTCATGAGCAGAATAAGAAATAGATTAAACGGGAACTCTGATATTTAACACTCCGAATAATTATGACTAAATGAAATATATGTTCTTATATTAGATGTGTCATTGGAAAGATGTTTGAAAATAAAAATAATAACATTATTAATAACAAGAATTGTGTCCATAATACTCCGTTGACGCACCACCACTTCCTGACTGTCTCTACTCAGAATAATTATATGTAATATAAAATAACTCTGTGTTTTACAAGGTAATATGATATAAATTTATATTGAAAGAAGATGTTATTATGAGTTTAATACCACTGCCCACAAATTAAGTTGGAATAAAGAATAAGGGCTAATTTACATTTGCATAGGTATCTTTCATGTCACTAAAATTAGCTGTTTTCCATTTAAGAATTTTGGACAAAAGCATCGTACACATTTTTTAAATATGACCTAATTTCCAAGATACAATATGAGCGACATACATGTACAGTCGACCTTCGATGGCTCGAACACCGTTCGCTCGAACACCACCCTTCTCTCGAACACTTCGTCCGGTCCCGAACTAGACCTCTATATTTTCTATATTGTTCTACCTCCGATGGCTCGAACTACCCATAGCTCGAACAGTCGAACACCAATCAAGGTCCCGACGGTTAGTTTTCAATGTTTTTTGACATCGCTTGGCTCGAACAGACTGTTATCGGTAATCATCAAAGGTGCGAACAAAGGCTTTTTAATTAAGTCGTTAAATAACACATTAAAGCGAATGAAAATATTTTAATTGTTTTGTTAATAACATCGCACTAATCATGATTATTAACAAACTGTTATTTGTTTTTTTTAGAAAATTGTACTTGTTTTTTCCGTATTTATAAAATTAAATAGAAAATTAAAGAAGTTTTTTCCTCTAAAATTCAAATCCAATGTCATCACAGAGGTTGAAAAGGGAAAAAATCGATTTAAATGAGATAATACATTAAATGCATTTAAATAAGAAATATTATTAATTATGTGTTAGCTTAATTTAGTGAACAAAACCCCGTTCTCACATGTATGTACCAACCACGGATCGCTCGAACTACCGATGGCTCGAACAAATCTGCCGGTCCCGTGGAGTTCGAGCCATCGAAGTTCGACTGTATATTCTAAACGGTAGTTAACTGATACAGTTTGCAGTTTATGTTTCCAAGTAATCTTGCGACAAAGGGTTATTTGCCACAAAAACAACAGCAGCACTCGTTTATGAATAACACTGTTTGGCCATCGCTGAGTTCCTTTTGGTATCCGTTAGTTAATATATTGGTCGTAAGCTTGGTATTTCTCGTTCGGAAACAGACACCGGTAGACGTAGATTTCGTTAGTAGATTTTATTTTAGAGTTATGGTTTCCAAGTTTTAAGGAAATACGGTCATTATTCAAACAACTAAGCGATCAACGTGTAGACCGTTGTTCAAGGTATAAAAGAAAATTTATTTTTATACTTATGTGAAGGTTTAATCCAAGAAAAAAATGAATTTATTATTTGCTATTGAAAATATGTCAGCAATTAAGTAGGAAAAACAATGATTAAAGATAAAATTTCTAAAAAAAAAGTGGTACTTCGGTGACCTAAACTATTATTTCCATTTCCTTTTTTCTTTTTCAGCTGAATTGTAAAATTGGTACGAAAACAATACACACAAATGTGGAAGTAAATAATAAAAAAGTTATCTTTGTAATCAGAAAACATTCATTCCATAAAAGCATTCACAATGGAAACTTGCATTAAAACGTGGGACCAGTTTTCAGCACTGTATCACTGGCTAACAGAAAAGTAAAATTTGCATATCAGAAATGGCCACATTCAGAGCTCAGACCCTCTCCATACAGCAAAACAGTAGATGAAAATAGAACATAGGTAATAAAATTATCTATGTCAAAGACACCTTAAACAATCAACGAACATGAAAACCCGAGGTGTTCCGATTTCAGCGTTCAGTTTCAAAGAATTTTTTCACCAGGTTCTATGGTGCTCGAAACTCAGACTTGCTACCTCAGGTTCCCATATGAAGAAAAAAGTAAAGGTTGCCTAGGTGAATAAGCTCCAACTTACACATCAACTCGATAATGAGCAAAAACACACTAACGAATTAAACATTAAAGCTTCCAGACTTGTACTCAATGGCCTTATTGAGAGCAGAATCTAACGTAAAATCAGCAAAATCCTTGTTTTATGATATATTTTATTAGTTACGAAACCATAAAAATGTTTGAAAGATCAAGAAAGTGTGCTTACTTTTATAAATGTTTGCTTGATAAGGCTTAATAACATCAGGATTAATTGTGTTGACCCAAAGATGGAAATGATTATTATCTATATTAAACAAATCGTCAAATTACCTAGACGTGTCGCAATAAGCTGTAATAGCGTCATAACCTACAAGTTCATTCACACTGCAAACATACAATAAAATGTAGGACCAATGTGAAACAAAATATAAATGGCATACAAGTTCATTCAAAACGGAAACTTATGAAATAATGTAAGCCCTGATTAACTAGCTTACAAGTGTATTCAAATTGGAAACTCACAATACTACATGGGGCAAAATTGCAGAACAGTATTGCTTGCTGTCAGGTGCATTCGCACTAGACACATGGATAAAATCCGAGACCAGTTTGCAGCACTGAATTTACTGGCTGGCAAGTGCAGTCACACTGGAAAATAAAAAATACAATATTAGACCAATTTGCAGAAAAGAATTACTGGATATCAAGTACATTCGCACTGGAATAAAATCTTAGACCAATTTGCAGAACTGTAATAGTGGCTTACAAGTGTAATAACACCGGAAATGTTGACAAAATTTCGGACCAATATTACTGTTGACGAGTCGTCATTTCAATGTTATAAATAAGCCTTCCAAATGATTACCTTTTTCGGAAAATTGTCAATTATGATAGCTTTATACTTTTCGACCCACCACATTATGATATTGCAGACCTAATTCTACATTTTCAGCATCTGCTTTTGAAAATATTATTTCTAAACAATCAAATCAGTCCAGATGTCTAACAATGTCTTTTTATTTCAACAAGTTTTGACAAATTTGTTTGTGTATAGGAGTATACATTTTATATTTCTTGACTTGAAAGAGTGGTTAATTGAAGTCAATGTTCTTTCAGGATGCTGTCTCGATAATGCGTTTGACCCAAGCCTTGATCATAGAGAACGTAATCTTTGTTAAACAAAAAAATCTTAAAATCAAAGTTATCGGTATAACAAATTAAGCAAAACCTTTTGCAAGTTTTATCGCGGTTACCTAGATTTAATTAAAAAATACTGATGCAGTTTAAAATCACAATTTCAACTGAGATCCAACTTACCTAGTGATTATAACCATCACACTGAAGGTATGACTCCTCCCCTTTTAGGGCGTAGGTAAAATTATATTCAGTGGGTTTTCAAACTCACAACCATTTATTTTCCTTTTAATGAACTCAAAGATATTGAAACCCCTTAATATATTATTGATTGTATGATGTAAATAAGACTTGTATGCATCCGAACGCCGTTCCAACATTAGTTTTACTAAAAAGTAGGTAGTCCAAAATCGAAGGCAAAGATGGCCATCCCTTTACGAAAGGAGTGAGTTGAAAATTTGTTGTAATATAAACCAATTTCCTAAATTGTTTTTTTCAAAACCGACAAAAACTTTTTATAAGATACAGATTTTCCACTTTTAGGAACAAACAATGAAGTATTTGGCTGTCTCGAAATTAAAAAGCTTCAAAATGGACGCCACAAACAATTAACGAAAGTGAGAACCCGAGAGGTTACCGACTTCGGGGGTTTAAACCAGGTTCTAGGGTTCATCAACCTCACACTTGCCCCAACTGGTTCTCATATCACAAAACAAGCACAAGTTGTCTTAGTGATATAACTCCAACCCACCCATCAGCTCAACAGTGCTGCATGCAAAAGCACACAAACATATAAAATATAAAAAGCTAATAGCATTGAAAATCCAAAGTGGCGGGTACTCAATGACCTTACCGAGACAAGATCACCTGAAGTCAATCAGCAAGAACACGATGACAGGGATAAAAGAAACTAATCGATCTTCTAGGTTCTTTAAAAAAAGATTTCCCCATAAACCTTCATAAACTCTTAAACCCCTGCCACAGATAACAATCTTTTGTAACAGGTAACTAAACATAATGGAGAATCTTTAATATTCACCAAAGGGAGCGTCAATACCCTTTCACCAGTTTGAATTGTTTTGGACCATCTAAAATGAACCAATAAACCCACATCAGTGGCCTAAACACCATTTGTTAATAAAAATATAGGATTTTTCAAAACTTTATTATTTGTAGGGACCAAATTTGATTTTCGAGCTTATACAAAAGCAAATAAGAATAAGCACCACAATACTAATTCATTCACATCGGTAGTATAATGATTGGTGTTATTGGTTATTTCTTTTTAACCACATGTAATTTTTCTTTGGCTATACATTTAAAAGATAAATTTAATAACCAAGCATTAATGGGATATACACCATAACCCTAATAAGTATGTAACTGCAAAGTTTCTGTAGAGACTGGTAAACCTTTAAACCCAAAATATATGCAAAAAAAGGAAAGAATCAAACTGAATACGAAGACATCCGCATATGCCGTCTTATGTTATAATTTCAAATCATCTTTTAACTGTTTCAGCTTAAGTTCTGTAATCAAGGAAAGTAAAAATATAATTTAAAAATATAATTACATGACTCCCATAATTCCAAAATTTGAAATCCTCATCTTTCACCTCACATTTTTTTAACTGTTGACCATATTTAGGATGGATCTCCCACCTAGACAGATAGTCTGCTAATCTGTTTTCTTCTGATTATAAATTGTTCTGCTTTTAATTCAAACTTATACAACCGACGCAAAGAAAATAATGTCTCTAAAACAATCTTGTTAAAAAAAGCATCTAACCTCACCTGAAATTAAGGCTATGACAGCAGATATGTTATCACATAAAACGATTCTCATATGTTTTAAGTGTCTACCCCATAGATGTATACATACTACCATAGTAAACATTTCTAGAGCTCCGATAATTATGTTAATTCATAAATTTTATGAATTTTGGAAAAATTGTACGAAAATATACACCTTTCCAAAAATCACCACATCCTTCAAGACAACTATTAGCGCTAAAAGTCTGATCCATATCTGACCAACCATTCCAAAGAGACTCACTGTTCAAAGATAAATTTTTTTACGTGTTTTACTTGACCATGCATTGTAAAACTCTACATTGTAAAAAACGCTGTAATTATCTCTCTTTAATCAGTGCTGTTATCAATTACGTTCTTTGAGCACGATATTTTTGTACTATGTTACTAGTACTTCCAAAATTTCTTTTGTTCTAATATTTCGGCCAGTTTATAGATAGATGGGTAGTTTCAATATTTTAGCTAATATGGATTTGGATACTGTTCAATCACCCCAACAATATATTTCCTGCTTGTTAAATTTTGCCATTGGCGTTGTCTGTGATATCCAGGATTTATATTCTCTAATCACCTGTCAAAATTCTATTCTGTTTAGTTCCGCCCATTGTTTTCTCATTAAGGGCTAACCCGTTCTTTTATCCGGGGACCATACGCCGCTAAACATGGAATGGTATAAATCTGAAAATACCGCATTGATGGTTATATGTTTACCGCCATATGCATACCATCGTTTCGGATGGATTTGAAATTGTATTGTTAATTGGTGTAAATATTGAGTTGTGCTCAACCCGGGGCTAGACGGTGTGGGCAGTAATATGCATTTCCATTACTGCCCATGTACAGGCTCAATCAAACCAAGCCTGCAATATTTTCATATTTGATTTGTCGTGTTCGTTGGCTTTCAAAGTTCCCCTTTGATCTATGTTAACCAATTCAATATCTTAGCTACCATTACCCTTCCCTTTCGAACAAAAGAATTTTTAAAATTTAACTGTCCAATTAAAAATTGAATTTCCATTATGGTATCACTTTCTTTTTGTTACCAGCATGATATTAACATTCTTATTTCATTCAACCTTTCCTTTGTTATACCTATAGTCATATCTTGTTGTTGAATAAAACACCCAAAAATATCATGACTTCAGACGGAGGTTAACACTTTTTCACAGCTTCTTCAAATCCGCATTAAGCAAGAACTGTACCCAAAGTAGTATAGGTTTTTAAGGCGTTACATGGTTTTTCCACACCAACCAGATCATCGAGGTAATTAAAACTAGTTATTAATAACATCAACATTATGAAGGCAATCGCATTTGTTACTCTTTGACAAATTTGAGCAGATGACCTACACCCGATTGATAAAACAGTATCACAAAAGATGTGTTTTTTCCATACATATGCCACTAAATTATAATTTGAAAAAAAGGTGAAATATGCATATCAGCAATCGCCACATTCAGAAAAAACAGCCTCCCCACACAGTCAAGAAGAAGAGAGGGAGAGAGCATGATTAATAAAATGATCAGTTTCAAAAGAGACACCACTAAAAATTAACAAAAATGAGAACCCGAGGGGTTACCGCCTTGGAACGGTCAGTGGCAAATCAAATTGCCACTGTGGGTTTAAACCAGGTTCTAGGGTGCACCAACCTCACACTTGCCCCAACAGGTTCTCATATCACAAAACAAATACAAGTTGTCTTGGTGAAACAACTCCAACCCACTTATTGGCTCAACAATGTTGCATGCAAAAGCACACAAACATATAAAACATAAGAATTTAATAGCATTGCAAAGCCAAAGGGCGGGTACTCAATGATCTTACCGAGACCAGAGCTCCTGGAGTAAAATCAGCAAGAACACGATGACAGGGATAAAAGAAACAAATCGAGCTTCTAGGTTCTTTTAAGAAAAGATTTCCCCTTAAACCTTCATAAACTCTTAAACCCCTGCCACCGTCGTGCAACCAAAGGGGTAAGCATAATGATCAACTGTAGAAGGGTTAATCACCAGGCATGCAGAGCGCTGTAAAATATCATGTTGGTAACCTTTCTTTTTAAATTTACAGATGGTTTTTACGAATAACTGGGAGAAATTAACATTGCCCTTTATCTTCTTAAGTTTATAAATTCAATATGCATAACAAACTGGCTGTGAAATACCTTGTTGCAATAGTGATTTTAAACTGCACCTGTATTTATGAATAAGATCTGGGTATCGACGATAAAACTTGCAAAATGTTTTCCTTAATTTGTGATACCGATAAGCCACGGAAAACATAAAGAAAATGACATGAATGTTGGAGAAAGGCCATGGCAAGGAAAATGATAAATGGTATTTTGACTTGATGTCATCTTTCTGTTGTTTGATCATGACAAGCTTTTTATATGTTTGTAAGGGGAATCAAAAACCATGAAGTTCCAATTTCATAATTATCAAGTGATGCATTCACTGTAATATTCTTATAGCAATACTTAATACTCTATTTGACAAATCAGTACTTCCTTTTTGATTTGGCACCAGCAAAATCAATTGCAAAGAAGATTGCTTGAGCTCAAGAGTCAAACAAGAGCCTTCCAGATCAGATTTAAATGTTCTACCTTAACTCAATGAATTGTACATATAAGGCAACATCTGGGCCCAAGATCATAAAACTGAAACTAGAAACAAGACGCAAATCTCAAGCATCTTGCTAGTGATTAGATACTGGTCTCCAAACTCGGATTTATGATCTTGGGCTCTTAGCAACACATGTAGATCTAGATCAGCTGTTACATCTGATCTCAATCTATACTTATAGCCTCTTGTATGAAAAGCTTCTAAAGGAAAACACTGTAAGTAATGATCAGATAGCAAGGATCCACACTGGGTGTCATATCCTAAGAGTAAAGAATTAACTAAGATGTGCATATTGAGTACTAAAACCAGCATTTATTGAAAAGTTCTAAAAAACCATGTGTTTAATAGAGATTTTTTTAAAAGAATTTTTTTACAAAAACCTGGTTATTATATTGGGGATATAGTTTGGTAGGCAGGCGGTCATTAAATTTGGTTTCTGCTCAATAACTGGAGTTTGCCTCAGCCAATTGATGCCAAAGTTGATATGTGGGTAGCTTATACTAAAAGACAGCTTGGGCTTGCTATACCCAGTTGTCTGTGATCAACGGCAATGTCGTTGTTGCTAAAAATAGTAATTCAGTATCTGCATAATAACAATAATTTGCTGAAACATATAGACACCAAACTTTGTGTGTACATAACTTATATGAAGATATTGATTGGGATTGCTACCCAAGTGTCTGTGATAAGGTCAAGGTCACTGATATTATAAATAGTAATTTAGTTTCAGTGTAATAACTTACTTTGCTGTCTCTGTGACCTATTGACACCAAACTTATTTTATGGGTAGCATATATCAAAATGCTACTTAGGATTGCTAACCAGGTGTCTGTGATCAAGGTCAAGGTCACTGTTGCTTAGAATAGAAATTCAGTTTTCACATAATTACTTGAGTTGGATGTGACCTATTTACACCAAACTAGGTGTATGGGTAGCTTATATCAAAATGCCAAAAACAAAATTCCTGTTTCTGCATAATAACTTGAGTTTGCTTTGATCTACATACACCAAACTTAATTTTTGGGTAGCTTTTATCAAGTTGCATGCTGCGATTGCTATCTAGATGTCTGCGATCAGGTCAATGACATTTTTGCCTCAAATAGAAATTCATTTTCTGCGTAATACCTTGAGTTTGTTTTGACATATTTACACCATTCTTAAAATAAGTTACCTACATACTAAGAATCTTAGTATGTAGGTAACTTATTTTAAGATGCAACTTTAAATTGCCATCTAGTTTTCTTTAAACAAAGTCAAGGTAAATGCTATAAAAATACAAATTTAGTTTCCGCAAAATAACTTGAGTTGTCTGTGACCTATTGACAACAAACTTGATGTATACTTGATGTATGGGTAGCTTATCAAGATGCAAATTTGAATTCTACTTAGATGTCTATAACCAGTCTTTGAAAACCTGGTTTCGTCGCATTGCGGCGCTTCTTGTTTGTTGTTCTAATAATGTATCAAAATTTCTTATTCAATTCTTCCTGATATTAGAAGTGATTTTGATACATGTTTTATAGAAAACCCTTTGACAATTTGTATGGTTAATTACATCTTAAAACTGAATGAAATTTGAAATTTATTAATAAACTATTTTATAGAAAAAATGATAAACAAATGTTAGAATAATTAAAATGTTTTCATATTTTTGCAGCTGTAACTAAAGGCTTAAAACAAAGATTACATCTGTACAAGATCAGTGCACCAACAAGATTAGTGCCCATGGAAAAGAACCTCAGATGAAAGAAATTATGCAATGTATCCATGCTCCCAAACAGCAGAGAATGTTTTACTCCATACTAGAATTAAACTGTTATTTGTATTGCTATTACCAATAACTGAAGAAAGTAATATGTGCAGAATTGAAATTTGATTGATTAATTTTTATTATTAGCTCACCTGTCACATAGTGATATCTAGGTCGTGTTCGTAACTGGGTCACGTGACCTTGAAAACAAGGTCACTAGGTCAAATTAAAGAAAAAGCTTGTCCACACTCTAGCGGTCTTAGTTATGGGCTGATCTTCTTCAAGCTTGGTCAGAAAGTTTATCTCAATAATATCTAGTTCAAGTTTGAAATTGGGTAATGTGAACTTAAAAACTAGGCCACTAGGTCAAATTATAAAAAAAGCTTGTCAGCACTCTAGAGGTCTTAATTTTGGTCCTCTTTTTCAAGCTTGGTCAGAATGTTTATCTCAATGATATCTAGGTAAAGTAATAGACTTGGTCATGTGACCTTGAAAACTAGGCGACTTTGTCAAGGTATAATAAAAGCTTGTCTGCACACTAGTGGTCTTAATTTTGGTCTGATCTTCACTTTCATTACGATAAGATCTTGGTTACTTTCTTGAAATTGCAATATTGCATTACGGGTTCCAGAGTTATGGCCCCTGAAAGTGCAGAAAATTACTATTTAGACCTTGTCTGCTCAATATCAGCTTCATTTTTTATTTGAATTTAAATTAATCTTGTAAATATTTGAGTTACTATAAGACTTAGGTTACTTTTTTGAACCAGCTAGATTTCATAATGGGTTCCAGAGTTATGGCCCTTGAAAGAGCCAAAGTAAGCTATTGAAACCTTTTCTCCACAATAGCAGCTTTATTTTTTCACTTGATTTTACCAAACTTGCACACAACTCTTAAAACCATTGAGCAGTTGTTGACAGGTGAGCGACCCAGGGTCCTATGGAGGTCCTATGGACCCTCTTGTTGCAAGGGTTATGGGCCCTTACTCTTTACTATTTAACTTCCACAGGCATATTTGTACTACATATGTATACCAATTGGATTTCAAAGCTGCATTTCTGGGGCATATGTCAATTTCAAGTGACAGCTCTTGTTTGAATTTAATCAGACTTGTACAATACTTGAGTTACTATAAGATCTCAGTTCCTTTCTTGAACCAGCTAGATTTCATAATGGGTTCCAGAGTTATGGCCCTTGAAAGAGCCAAAGTAAGCTATTTTGACCTTTTCTCCACAATAGCAGCTTTATTTTTGTCTGGATTTTACCAAACTTGCACAAAACTCTTGCAAGCATTGAGCAGTTGTTGACAGGTGAGCAAACCAGGGTCCTATGGACCCTTTTGTATTACTCAAAATTTAAAATATTATTTTAAGATTTTTTTTATATTTGTTAAAAAATCTTGCTATTGATTCTGAATTTGGTATTAAAATAAATTCATATATTAACCTGTTGTGTTTGTTA
This sequence comes from Corbicula japonica, assembly GCA_038501625.1. NCBI lineage: Eukaryota > Metazoa > Mollusca > Bivalvia > Venerida > Cyrenidae > Corbicula > Corbicula japonica. The sequence goes on from JAZAYU010000318.1 coordinate 217,111, forward strand.
AAAGGTTTTTTGTGTATATATGCATGTTATTAAATCAAGCATAGAAAGTTTATTTAAATACATTATTAGAAATTCATGTTTTACTGGTCATTGAAATATGATGTGCATGTATATTGTTAGCTCACCCCATCCTTAAAAAACAATGAACAGGTCATTGCAATCAACTGAGAGTGTGACATCTGTGTTTCATGGACACTTTCCTATCTGTACTTGGATTTTGACATGAAAACTTCGCATTGTTACTTCTTAATATTTCTACATCAAACTTTGAAATTACATTGTTTATGCCAATAGGGTTATGACTATGCTAAATTGTTTAGGCCAAGGCCACGTTTGATAGAGTTATGCCCCTTTTCTTACTTTACTTTTTAACCAGGTTTTCTTTAGAAGAATCCTGGTTATAAGATTAGGATATGTCGTTGGGCGGGCGGGCGTCAACATTTTGTTAAGTTTTTTGTGAAAGTTGCGTTTTTCTCAGTAACCATTCAAGGTACAACTTTAAAACTTAACATAGTTGTCTGACATCACAATACCAATTATCAGGACAAGTTTCATAATCCCTGATTGTATTTTGACAAAGTTATGCATCTTTTTGTTATTTTTTTTGTGAAAGTTGTCTTTTTCTCAGTTACCATTCAAGATATAGCTTTAAAACTTAAAATCATTGTTTGACTTCACAGTACCAATTATCAGGACAAGTTTCATATCCCCTGACTGTGTTTTGCCAAAGTTATGCCCCTTTTTGACTTATGTTTTTGTTAAGTATTTTTTAATGTTATCTATTGATACCAAATTGCCTGTTGACTCTTGGCTTGGTTTGTGGGTAGCTTATATCAAGAGGCAGCTTGGGATTGCTACCCAGGTGTCTGTGATAAAGGTCAAGGTCACTGTTGCTAAAAATAGATATTAAGTTTCTCCTTTATTTGAGTTTGCTTTGGCCTATTGATGCCAAACTTGGTATATGAGTAGCTGATATCAAAAGCCAGCTTGGGATTATCGCCCAGGTGTCTGTAATCAAGGTCAAGGTCACTTTTGCTAAAAATAGAAATTCGGTTACCCCTCAATAACTTGAGTTTGCTTTGGCCTATTGACGCCAAACTTAGTGTTGGTATCTTATATCGAGATGCAGCTTGGGATTGCTACCAGGTGTCTGTGATAAAGCTCAAGGTCACTGTTGCTAAAAATAGAAATTCAGTTTCTGCTTAATAACTTGAGTTTGCTTTGGCTTATTGACGCCAGACTTAGTGTTGGTATCTTATATCAAGATGCAGCTTAGGATTGCTATCCAGGTGTCTGTGATAAAGCTCAAGGTCACTGCTGCTATAATTAGAAATTTAGTTTCTGCCACCAAACTAAACTTTCTTTCTGTCAGTTTTAACAATTTAGCAAAGTATTAAATAAAAACCTGGTTTTCGGCCCGTGGCGACGTTTTTTCTTGTTATTCTTTTTTAACCCGATGTCCACACAACTGTTCAACTGAACACCAATCTAGTTGGATAAAAGTGTTCAATCTCTTCACATCTTACATTGCTAACAGACTGATCATAACTTGGCACAACTATTCTTGAGTACTCTATACTTCAACACATACATGTTCTGTTACTCTTCTTAACCTAATATTTTACAGTAAAATCTTTTTTTTTCTATTTAGGAATTTAAAACAAACATTAACAAAAATTAAATGTCGTAAAACTATTAATTCACTACCTCTGCACAGACTTCGCCGTGAGCTTGCCAAGAACTATTACTCTTAAAGGTAAATGTTGAAATGCGGTCTCATAACTATTATAGCAACTGTGTATTCTTGTTCACAATTATATTCCTGGTAACCAGTGGTTTGTCATGTACCTTTACTCATTATTTTGATATAATTGTGTGTATTGAAAATGGCCTCGAAACTTCATGTGCACAACGCTGGATCCGAAACTTAAAACTGTATTTCCGTGAATACCCCGTTGTGAACAGTTGCAAGGTTATCCGCACAACCTTTTGTTTCGGTTGTCCTGGCTAGCTCAGTCAGTAGAGTAAGCGGATTTACGTGGCTAGCCTCGCAGTCAGTAGTTATCCGCGCAACTTTTCTTGGGGAGGTAACGGTAGTGTTGTCATATTTACATGGCTATGCGCTGTCGCCGTAATGTGCGAGTTCGATTCCCAGTATGGGCAATACCATTTGCGAACACAAATAAAAAGGAAGGTGTACAGCTCGACCTAAGTCACCCGCTCTGACTTATTTTCATTTAATGTGTTATTGAGCTATCTAGACCATATATCGTAGGCTAAACAATGATAGATAAAATTGCTTTATATATTACATAATTATTTTGATTTCATTTATTTATAATAATCAATTTACGGCAAAGTCTCGGTTTCTATAGTAATATGGGAATTTTTCAATCTACATGCCGCCTTGGTGGGTTTGAACAGTAAAGTAAGCACATGAGCGTATGTTACCGGCGATGATACGCAGTTCGCTTGACTATTTGTAATTTAATTCTCAAAATCTACCAAGTGAAGAGTTAACTTAATTTGCTCAATTCTTCAGACTGAAAAATATTTAAACTCATCAATTCACCTGAGAGACAACCGATAACATAATAAAGTAACAAGAAAGATGTTTATGCATAGGGTATATCATCAATTCGGCGCGAGAAATATTTTCATCCTATTATAGCAATCATGCAATCAGATGAAATCTACGGCGATTTCAGAAGCAAATTTCAGCGAGTGTCGATTGCATTTGAAAGCACGGTCTACATAACCAAGATGAACATGGGCTAATTGTAGGTTATTATACATTTTACTGTACAATACGGGAATATATTTGGACGAGTGCACAGCTTGAAAAGTCATATTGGACGAGCCGATAGGCAAGTCCAGTAACTGTTCAAGCTGTGTACGAGTCCAAATATATTCCGTATTGTACAGTTAAATGTATAATAACCTTATTATTATATATATTTAGTGCAAATGTACCCTACCGTCCAATATGAAATTAATATATATTTTTTGGATCCAATACGGGAATATATTGGACGGTCACGTGGTACAAATACAGATTGTTTAGTGCACATGTACCCAACCGTCCAATATGAAATTAATATATTTTTTTGGATCCAATACGGATCTCTCTCTCTCTCTCTCTCTCTCTCTCTCTCTCTCTCTCTCTTCTTTTTCTCTGCGTGGGGAGGCTGTGTTTGGGACTGTGGCGATTCCTGATATGCATACATTTTTTTTTCCAGAAGACACAGCCTAGTCTTTCCACACAGTCATAACAAAACCAAGAAATAAAAAACAGCATGGGTTTAATACGAAAATTATATTAAAAAACTTTTTAATGTCAAGAAGCTAAAGCAACAAATAATACTTTATATTAATTTCACATAATTACGATAATTAATAACACAACACATGTAGACCGAGCTTTCCATACATGCTGACCGATATTTTTGACATTACGTCATTGAATACGTGATCATATCATGCAATCTAAAATAAACCAATAGGATTCACACTAATAAAAACAAAGACGGTTAGACGTGTACATGATGTTTAGCGGAAATGTTTTGAAACAAATGGTTGCAACGATTGAATGTTAAGGAAAATGTAAATACAAATATTTTATTCTTTACCTTCTTTCTAGCTGTACAGTTGCTTGCCCGGTTCCGGAGGATTTGTTAGATCCGGAGGATTCCGAATATTACTCACGTATTTCCGGTTGGCGCCTGTTGGCGGCGAAATGTATCTTGACAATTATTTTAGTCAAACATTGAGTTACATTTGTAGTGATTTTCAGAAACATTGATTAACATTAAGTTTATGAAATAGAAATTCAAAACGTGCCAGGTATGGTAATTTTGCATGAGTGAGTCGTGTTGTAAAACCGCGTTCTATAAATAATCGAGAGACCAACATTCCAAACGTCAATTATGTTGCAAAATCTGAATCAATTTTTAATGTGCAATCATTACAGATGGTACTTATCCAAATATTGGCTGAATAAAAATGTTTATTTGTACAAAAGTTTCTGTGCAAGGAGGGTGACCCCCTTTGACCAGTTTCGGTGGATCATTCACATTTATTCATGACTTTTCTTGACGAGGCCCCAAATGGAGGAGCTTCTTGCAAACACGTTAGTTATTATAAAAAATAAGGAGGAAACAATTTTAATTATTTGTGAATATGTTTGGTCAGAAAATATCCCCCCAAAAAAGTGTTTCCAACACGACTCACTCATGCAAAATTACCATACCTGGCATGTTTTGAATTTTTATTTCATTAACTTAATGTTTATCAATGTTTCTGAAAATCGCTAAAAATATAAATCGATGTTTGATTAAAATAATTGTCAACATACCTTTCGACGCCAACCGGAAATACTTGAGTAATAATCGGAATCCCACAGAACTAGCAAATCCTCCGCAACCTTCAGAAAGCGCCCCGAGTCGCTTGTAACATTGTGTAGCTCTGTAGGCAGTTCTTTTAATGCTGGAATCCACGCAAGAGCTGCATTTACATGCACATTGGTATATTCAAGATCAACTTCCAAGGAAACATCCATTGGAGGTTTGATTTTGAAGTGATGGTAGCCTTATATTACCGAGTGTTGTACATTAATTCTAAGCAATTCATTGTGATATTTAATGCAGATATTGACCTTTTGGTATTTTACTTCACGAAAAAAAGTTCATAAAATGAATTAGGCCTACAAGGTGTTGCAGCTAAACCAATGAAAAGAAATCCCCTTTTGGCGCCCCTAGCTATGATTTTTACATATGACTCATTTTCCACCGGAAGTGACAAATGCTCATCGGAACTAGCTAAATGACAACAGCGATAAGTCAACAGTTTGCAGACGATTTTTAAATGAAACGTAAAATAAGAAAATTCTATTTTATAGAGGAGATATTTTCCTACTTATACGCAAAAAACATCGTCCCTAGATCGACCGTATAAAACAGTTTATGTACAAAATATGAAAACCTCACCGGAACCGGACAACTAACTGTAGATCATTTGAAGCCATCATAGTATGCTCCGTTGGAGGATTTAGTCCAGTTATGATATTGAACTCAAATAACTTCAAACAGATTATCAGTTGATTTCGCGAGGAGAAATTGGTGAATTCTAGTCTAAAAAAAGGAAAACAAAACAAGGATATGATGAGTTCTTTTTATAAAATATTAATTTAAAAGAGGAGAAAAACTTGATTGAACTTGGAAAATAAATATCAACAACGACAGTGCTTTGATGAAAAAAGAATGGATTTCGACTACAAAGGACAACAACGAACATAGACGTTAGAAGTTATTTGAAAACGTCGGTTAATTTCTAATCGATGACCACCTTCGAACACATGTGTTTTCGATGGTGCCTGATGACGTCATCAGTTTCAAAAATAACGTAGGTGCACGAACAACGACAACAAAGGTAAGCTGTTATATATGATTTATTACAAACAAAAATAGGATAAAGTAACAACAAAGAGGAAAAACATTTACAACCAAAGAAAAAAGGGAATTCTCAGTTTGATGCCATTTTCTCACTTCACATAATACTCTGTTATGTTCTGCTTTTAATTCAAACTTATACAACCGACGCAAAGAAAATAATGTCTCTAAAACAATCTTGTTAAAAAAGCATCTAACCTCTTCTGAAATTAAGGCTATGACAGCAGATATGTTATCACATAAAACGATTCTCATATGTTTAAAGTGTCTACCCCATAGATGTATACATACTACCATAGTAAACATTTCTAGAGCTCCGATAATTATGTTAATTCATAAATTTTATGAATTTTGGAAAAATTGTACGAAAATATACACCTTTCCAAAAATCACCACATCCTTCAAGACAACTATTAGCGCTAAAAGTCTGATCCATATCTGACCAACCATTCCAAAGAGACTCACTGTTCAAAGATAATTTTTTTTACGTGTTTTACTTGACCATGCATTGTAAAACTCTACATTGTAAAAAACGCCGTAATTATCTCTCTTTAATCAGTGCTGTTATCAATTACGTTCTTTGAGCACGATATTTTTGTACTATGTTACTAGTACTTCCAAAATTTCTTTTGTTCTAATATTTCGGCCAGTTTATAGATAGATGGGTAGTTTCAATATTTTAGCTAATATGGATTTGGATACTGTTCAATCACCCCAACAATATATTTCCTGCTTGTTAAATTTTGCCATTGGCGTTGTCTGTGATATCCAGGATTTATATTCTCTAATCACCTGTCAAAATTCTATTCTGTTTAGTTCCGCCCATTGTTTTCTCATTAAGGGCTAACCCGGGGACCATACGCCGCTAAACATGGAATGGTATAAATCTGAAAATACCGCATTGATGGTTATATGTTTACCGCCATATGCATACCATCGTTTCGGATGGATTTGAAATTGTATTGTTAATTGGTGTAAATATTGAGTTGTGCTCAACCCGGGGCTAGACGGTGTGGGCAGTAATATGCATTTCCATTACTGCCCATGTACAGGCTCAATCAAACCAAGCCTGCAATATTTTCATATTTGATTTGTCGTGTTCGTTATATCTTAGCTACCATTACCCTTCCCTTTCAAACAAAAGAATTTTTTTAATTTAACTGTCCAATTAAAAATTGAATTTCCATTATGGTATCACTTTCTTTTTGTAACCAGCATTATATTAACATTCTTATTTCATTCAACCTTTCCTTTGTTATACCTATAGTCATATCTTGTTGTTGAATAAAACACCCAAAAATATCATGACTTCAGACGGAGGTTAACACTTTTTCACAGCTTCTTCAAATCCGCATTAAGCAAGAACTGTACCCAAAGTAGTATAGGTTTTTAAGGCGTTACATGGTTTTACCACACCAACCAGATCATCGAGGTAATTAAAACTAGTTATTAATAACATCAACATTATGAAGGCAATCATATTTGTTACTCTTTGACAAATTTGAGCAGATGACCTACACCCGATTGATAAAACAGTATCACAAAAGATGTGTTTTTTCCATACATATGCCACTAAATTATAATTTGAAAAAAAGGTGAAATATGCATATCAGCAATCGCCACATTCAGAAAAAACAGCCTCCCCACACAGTCAAGAAGAAGAGAGGGAGAGAGCATGATTAATAAAATGATCAGTTTCAAAAGAGACACCACTAAAAATTAACAAAAATGAGATCACGAGGGGTTACCGCCTTGGAACGGTCAGTGGCGAATCAAATTGCCACTGTGGGTTTAAACCAGGTTCTAGGGTGCACCAACCTCACACTTGCCCCAACAGGTTCTCATATCACAAAACAAATACAAGTTGTCTTGGTGAAACAACTCCAACCCACTTATTGGCTCAACAATGTTGCATGCAAAAGCACACAAACATATAAAACATAAGAATTTAATAGCATTGCAAAGCCAAAGGGCGGGTACTCAATGATCTTACCGAGACCAGAGCTCCTGGAGTAAAATCAGCAAGAACACGATGACAGGGATAAAAGAAACAAATCGAGCTTCTAGGTTCTTTTAAGAAAAGATTTCCCCATAAACCTTCATAAACTCTTAAACCCCTGCCACCGTCGTGCAACCAAAGGGGTAAGCATAATGATCAACTGTAGAAGGGTTAATCACCAGGCATGCAGAGCGCTGTAAAATATCATGTTGGTAACCTTTCTTTTTAAATTTACAGATGGTTTTACGAATAACCGGGAGAAATTAACATTGCCCTTTATCTTCTTAAGTTTATAAATTCAATATGCATAACAAACTGGCTGTGAAATACCTTGTTGCAATAGTGATTTTAAACTGCACCTGTATTTATGAATAAGATCTGGGTATCGACGATAAAACTTGCAAAATGTTTTCCTTAATTTGTGATACCGATAACCTTGTTTTAAAAGTTTTTCTGTAATGCAAAGATTACGTTCATTGAAATCATTAATATCGTTGCAAGCTCTTGAAAAGCGAACAAGCTGTGAAATATAAACCCCGTAAGATGTTGCACGGGGAACATCGCCGTCTAAAAACGGAAAATTTACTATATTAAAATTAAAATCATCTCTTTTATCATATATTTTAGTAGTGACATAACCATTTTCAATTGACAGATTTAGATCGAGAAAGTTTGCTTGCTGTTCTGAAGTGTTCGCTTTATTACGTTGTAGTTCTTTAGGGTAGATCTTATTAACCAGTAATGGAAAATGGTTATTATCTATATTTAATAAATCATCAAGGTACCTCCAGGTGTTGTTAAAAGCTGTAATAATATCATCTTGATGTTCAGTAGAAAGAGATAACATAAAGTCTCTTTCATAACAGTATAAAAACAGATCAGCAACAAGGGGTGCACAATTAGTACCCATTGGGATGCCTATTACTTGTTTATAAATAGAGGTACCGAATCTAACATAAATGTTATCCAGTAAGAAAGTTAGCGACTCTATTAGGTCTTGACAAGTCCATAAAGTATAATTATCATAAGAACCATCTGTAAAAAATGCCCTATGTTCATTACAAGCGATGAAGGTTTTATTTTCTCTAGCAAACGTTTTTTCAATGAGACTGGTTAGTTTGTCTCTTATTAAATTATGAGGGAGCGAGGAATATAAAGTTGAGAAATCATAAGTAGACAAACAGAACGCCTGAAAATTATTTGATTTAAGCTTTTTCAAAACGTCATTTGAATTTTTAATCGACCAAAATAATTTTTTGCCAGAAGTTTCAAAAACCATATCGCAATACCTAATTACATGTTCTTTTATAGCTGTAAGACAAGATGTTAAGAGCACGGATAATTTAGTAGTAGTGCAAGAACTAGAGTTAGCAATAAATCTTGCTTTGTACGTTTTATGCATTTTAGGCAACCAATACATAGTAGGTACTTTGTCTTGTTTCGGCTCAATACTGATTCTAAATTTTGTAATTTTTAGAGTGTGTGCAGTAACAATATCACTCTCAGATGAAGAAGTCAGTACATAAGCATTAGTGCTGTTCAGTTCTTCAGTTTGAATATTAATATAGTGCACCCGTCACACTATAATTACATTATTAGAAGCCTTATCAGCGGGTGTTAAAACAAATTTGTTATGAAAGTCTTGAATTCCTTTTTTCAAATGACGAAAGTTAAAACGAGGTCGAGGTGGTAATAAAGCAATGTTTCTTTCATAAAATGATATACGAGTGTCTATTATTTTAAATATGTGTTTTTCCAGTTAGAAAGTGCATTAGGCTCAGCATGTTCTCTTTTGCACCATTTATTGCAAAATAGGTTGAAAGACTCAGCAATTTCTGCACGACATGCATTAAAATCAATTTTGGATGGAATTCTATATTTGGGACCTTTAGAAATTTAATTACGAATTCTAGAGTCTTTGATTACACTAAGATCACCGGTAACAATATGACCGACAGGCTTATAGCAATATTTAGAAGTTAAACACTCAAGATTTTGGTGTATTATCAATGATCTGTAAATCAGAGGTAATTTTATTGTAATTAAAAATTGTATTTCTAGTTGGTTTGTTGTATTCATAACAAACCATAGGCGATTCAGTATTCTTAAAATAATTAGGAACAGCCGATTGAACTGTTTTATCTTTAAATATACTAGGAAGGTCAATAAAATCTATTCCTTTATTTAAAAACTAAATTTTAAGGAAATGTCTTTTGTGGTCAGATTCCAAGTCAATGTGTGGCCTGAGAACATGCCGAGTATAACACTGAATCAGACTAACAACCTCGTAAAAAGGATGGGTTCTTATGACGATGTCGTCGGCTTCCTCATCCAGTTTCTGCAGACTTGATATAGAAAGAGAAGCCAACCTAGATAGCATAGCGTGTCTGCCAGATTGTTTTAAAATGATATGTAGGTCTTTAATAGAACAACGAATACGTGATTTTCTTTTTATGTTTCCATTAGTTCTGCTTCCATGCGACCTCGATTTTCTTTTGCGTAATTCAAGCAATTCAAAGCCGTCATAATCAGGATTTTTAGAAATGTTGCCTTCCTGATAAATATTATCATTTAAACCAAGTGGGTATGGAGATTATTGTTTTAATCCATTTTTGTTCCGAAATGAGTCTGGCCCTAATTTTAAATGCTCTTGATGCAGCGCTGTCAAATGTAAGTTTTTCTACTGGTTGATTGGAAATATTTTGTAAACGGTGTCCTGAATGTTTAAAATGCTGATATAAAAATGTTTTAAATTTGCTGTTGTTTCGTATTTTCGAGCAATGTTGTCCAAAACGTGTTTTTAAGGGGCAACCTGTTTGACCTACATATTGAATTCCACAGTTATTAGAATTTCAAGTTAAAACGTAAACAACATTATAAGTTTGTCAGTCTATATCATTATTAATGTTAACAGAAAAAGTTCTACCGTTAACTGTGGATTTAATGACAGAATTACAATTCAAATAATCACAGCATCTGCACCTCTTAGAATTGCACTTCAAAATAGAAGGATAAGATCTGCGTCTTGCGTCATTCAATTTATTTGGTGTAGAAATATTGTATTTTCGAAGAATAGGAGATTTTAAAGGTGACAGTGTAACTTTCAAATTGTTTTTAAATAAATTTGTACGATGAACACTCTGCAGACCTGTCATATTAATAGAGCTTGCCGGAGATAAATTTAAACGTGATAAACGAACTGATGGCTGCAGACTTTTAAATGATTTAATTTTATGCGGTGTTTGGACAGAAGACGCAGAAGATAGCCTTATAGGTGAAATATTTATTTTTAATATTTTATTTTGTGCCGCCATAATGAAGATAAATTTAAACGTGATAAACGAACTGATGGCTTCAGACTTTTAAATGATTTAATTTTATGCGGTGTTTGGACAGAAGACGCAGAAGATAGCCTTATAGGTGAAATATTTATTTTTAATATTTTATTTTGTGCCGCCGAAGGATATATACTTATTTGCCTATAAGCTCTTGAAAAAATCCTTTTTTGAACATCCCTTTTCCTTTTGTAAGTTAAACAAAATCATCAATCTTTGGAAATACTAATTGACTGATTCCCCCAAATACATAATTTAGGTACAAAGTAATTTACTGCACAAGATTTCACGCTACTCAAATCCAAAATAACCCGCCTATGATCATTAGTTTGTTTTGGCACATAATTTAAAGGAGATACTAATAAATTATAGCTAAAATGATTACTTTTAAAAGGACCAATAACTGCTTTACATTCCAATTCCTTTCTCAAATATTCTGTTATCTCTAATGGTTATTCTTCTGCCCCTTTATATGTTTTATATTGCCAAATTTCTTTGGTCATAGGTAAAGATTCTTCATTTCCCACAAATCCAATCGGAAACCCGAATTCCAACAAATCACAAACTATTAAGTCTTTATAACCAAAATTTGATAAAAATTTTCTCAGTTAATCTTAATTCTACACTGTATTTTCCAGATCGTTTACCCTTTTTCCATTATATTTTACTAAATTAGTAATATCTGAAGACAATTCTGCAGGCTTTATTATTTTAAATACTTTGCAGGAATGAGACTGGTAAATTAACACTTCCTTAACTGGATTATGTGAAAATTGTTTACAAAAGATTTTTTATAATTTATCAATTATATTGTTCTTTTGATGCACTTGTGTCCAGTCATGTTGACACAGCATAAGGATGTACACTCAGGGTGTTCTAATTTCTTTTTATCTTTAATCCATCAAGTAGCACCGATGTGCTGTGCCATCCTCATGTTGCCTTTAAACACCAAATAATGAGTAGACCCTTGTGAATACTATATAGTTATTTGGTTTCTTGACAGGGTGTGTGAGGATATATTGCCGGTCTGGGTGTCATATTACCCGTGCCGTAGGCGAGGGATAATATGACATCCAGACCGGCAAGATATCCTCACATACCCTTTCAAGGAACCAAATAATTGTTTTATTATACTGCAAAGCCTTTTTCAGGCAAAAGGTTATAATAAAACGTAGGTTTTACATTTATTTCGCTTATTTAATTCCGAACGGCGTATTTACCCGCTGAGAACCTCAATAATTACTTGTTTGACGTCATCGATTTATCTGCATGACGTAATTACTATAATGTTTCAACGGACTATCGGTTCGATATCTATTTTGAAAAATTGATAATAATCTGATTGTTTTCAACTTATAAACTTGATACAATTATTTCCTATAACAATTTAAGAAATCCGTAAGCATACCGATTTTTTAAAAAAAGAAGATTTTCTTAACAATATGAATTTTTACCAAAATTCAAAACAAAATGGCGAACGACAACAAAAGGCAGGAGGCCAGACGGGGAAATTAAGGCACGTGCAGTTCATATCTACGGCTGAACCGTAAATACGGATAGACATCAACGGCAAATCATCCAATCGAATTCAAGGAAATTTCTTTGCAGTATAATAAACCTATTCTTTTGGTTAAAAGAACAGAACCAAACTGAATTTTTATCTTCTTGAGGATCTGAATTTGCGGTTCGACTCTTATTTTGTGAACGTTGGTTCGAATACCTACTGGACTGTGAAGGGGGATTAGGTTTAGACAAAATACAGGTCTCCAAATAGTGAAAATCATCTCAACAGTGCTTTTCTTCTAACTCTAATTCCCTCAAAACCACAGCATTAAAAAGCACGCAGGTTCTAAAAGTTAAAATGAGAATTTAAAAAAATGGCGTTTTAATAAATTTAGACGACCTTTTTTCTCAACTGAAGAAGTATTTGAATCTGAAAAAAAACGGCTACAAACAAATTAAAAGACAAATCCTCAAAGGCAATATACTGACCTGCAAAATCATAACGTTATTGAGAATGTGGATAACGTTGAGTCTTAACAACTTTATCAGCTGACTTAGCTTTAATACCTGATTTCTTGGAATAATGTCTCGTTTTGGATTTTGACCGAAGCTGGTGTCATCCGAGTCTCCCGTCACATGATCTAACCTTTTCTCCTCTATTAAAGAGTAACGCCGGGAGACAACTGGCTCACACTTTGAAGAGGCCCCGCTCACGAATTCTTCACCGGGAACTGTCGACTCCTTTCTATCTTCCGCATTTAACTTTTTATAGTCCAGGTTGCTTGTTCCTTCTTTCCATGATATCACACAGCAACAAAGTGATAAATAACAAATTGAAAAAAGTCACTTGCATAACAAATTTCTAAATGTTTCAATAAACAACCAACACATGAAATGTTTTCAATGCTAGCCCGAAAGCAGCTTTGTAAATTCCCTTAGGAATTAAGTCGTCTCTATCAGTCTTCTTTCAAAACACTATCTTTTATTAAATAATAGCGGAATCCGCCAAAAAATCGACCTTCAAATAAAATTCTTCTTGGCAGGAGTCTTAAAGACACGACTACCAAGGATCGAATGACCTAACACCCACAAACCCAGCTTCAAATATGCTACAAGAAATTATTAGCCAATGAAAAAGCAAGGATGAAATAAACAACTTACTTACTGAGGCATAATGAATAAAAGGAAAGTGAAAGTAAGCTGTCGCAGTGTATAATTAGTTATTTTAAATTTAAAATGAGTCAATTCAATTATCATCTTATGTTTTATATGTTTGTGTGTCTTGAGTTGGAGTTATTTCACCGAGACAACTTTGCTTGTTTGTTCATACGAGAACCTGTTGCTGCGAGTACGGGGTTGGTGCACCCTAGAACCGTGTTTAACCCCAGTGGCAATTTGTTTGCTTTTCACTTTTTGGAGACAATTAATCCAATCAAAACCTCGATATTTCAGACTGATCTCCAAACTCTGCCATGACTATTTGCTTATTTCTGATATGTTACTTAAAATTCTTACAAAGGTATTCATATTTTGTCAATCAGTTACCAAAGTGGGACCTTTCTATTCACTGGAGTATACAATATGTATTGAGTTATCGTTATTATTAAGTAATATTGCCATAAGGAGTGAAATTCATTGAAGTAAAGATAGTATTAAACTTTTACGTATATAATATATAAATGTGGATTAAAACTACATTGTAATTTGTAGAATCACCAACACTATCGAACTAACGGTCAATGACTGTCGCTCTTCTGGCTATTTCCCTGTAGTTGAAGCGAGATATAATCATTTAAACAATACTTGTCTGCAATTACTGAGCAGTGGATTAGATGGATGTGCCAATGAACCCCTTTAAATGCTAATGTCTATATTGGAAGCAAAAACTGATGGATGCTAGACTGAATTTGCAAAAGAGCTAGACAAAAATAATTGCCGTTTTCATTCCAATTTACAAGGGAATTATGAAGAAAACTGCAATTTTCTCTTTGCTAGCTTTCTGAAAATAAATTAATCAAACGGTCCGGACGGATTGATATATAGTTACTGAAAGGTTTTATTCCCTGCAAGTTTTTGCCGTAATGTTAGAATCACAATTGTGTAAGTTGACACCCTTACAATATGGGGTCTTTTAGTTAATAAAATGACCAAACAAGACAAACACAGACATATAACGGTGTCTGTTTTCATCAACGCAAGTCAGTTTTCACATGGCAAAAGTACATATTTATTATTTGGATTATTAGGTAGCTCTATTCAGGAAATAAAAAAAAGTGTAATAACATTCCATGACCAGCGTAATTATATAATCATGGTTTTTATTTATTGTAATCCGCTTTGAAAAAGTTAAATAGGTATTATATCAGTAATGGCGTAATTCAAGAGGAACTACCTCCCCACAAAGCCAAAAGGTATTGAGGAAAATAAATCATTAAAATATACTTCACTGACTGTGTGGAGAAATATTTCCTACTAAATTGAAAAATCATATTAGTATTTTCACAAACAAATAAAATTAAGTTGATAATATTTCATTTGTCTAAACAAATATTTGCTCAAGTCCATTTTTGTCGTACATACGATGCTTACAGGCATTTTCTTAAGATGTCAATTATAAGTTAAAGAAGGTCAACGGATTTATGTACTATACAAGCTGAATATATACGAGGATTTTTCGTACCAGGATTTTATATTGCAAAAACTCTTAAATAACATGTTTTGTTCTCAAAAGTAGTTTATCATATAAATGATCCAATTGTCACCGCCATGCACAGTAACAGCCATTCTCTTATACCAATTATTTAGTTCCATAATTGTTCTTTCCGCTACCATTGTTCAATAATACCTTTTGGTTAAATCTGTTTAATATTAACGATGACCTTAAATAAAGTCATTTGTCCACTATGAACTTTTAGATACCATATTGTATGCTTATAGTACTAAATGAAAGAGAGTGGTTGAATTAGATGATTGTATTGTATTGTATATAGGTTAGAAGCAATGTGTAAATTTTGCTTTAGTACGTAAAATCACACTGTTATTGTATTATACATGGTCTGTTTAGATCCAATGTGTCCGTGTTTCAATGTTCGATCTTCATCTGTTTCATTCCTCTTCTATTAAATCAGATTACCCGGAAAAACGATGCCATTAGAGGCGATATGTCCTATTATATTGCCCTTGATGTCTTTTTATTTGCTCATACCATAAACAATTGTTCTCTTTTCTATTAACTTTCGTGTATGTTCTTTGGAATAATACTAATTCTGATATATGTCATGCAACATACTTGACGAACCATTGTGTCTGTTTGATTATTTACTTTTAATGTACTGTGTTCTGTTCTTTAACAAAAGGTACTTTATTAACTAATTCTATATATCCTCGATTTCAAAATGGTCTCAATTTCCCAGCCAATATAGATTTGGATATTGTTCAATCACCCCTAAGGATATATTTACTGCTTTTTAAATTTTGCCTTTGGCGTTGTCGTGATATGCTGGATTTATATTCTAAGATCCCCTGTAAAATTCTTTTCTCTTTAGAACCTAATTACATATAACGCAAAATTTAACCCCGTCGAACGCAAAATTTAACCCCGTCGAAGTTTTTTGATTGCCACAGTATGCGTTATTGTTTGCTGTAGCTTGATGTTATATGTGGGATGATTTTTTTATTTAAAACAGCAAACAGATGTGTTTTTTTCTGCAATCATAAATCACATGTTTACTGTCTGAGAGATTACATTTCTGTAGCTACCGCAGCGCAAAAAACGCGAAATTAAACCTCGTCAAAGTATAATGGTACCACAGTATACGTTATTGTCAACTGCAGCTTGATACTTAAAGTGGTTAACTCTGTTTTGTATATTTTTACATCCGTTGTTGACATATCACAAATAATTACGTGCAGTATTCCACATTATTTGAAAGTTTTTAAATGCACAATTTAAAAGGGCGATCTTCAGAACTTTTGATTGAACCTTCAAGATTTGTAAATCGTAATAGAGATAATTTTACTTTGAGATATTTAAAACAGAAAATTGTGCGTTTGAAAATTTTTGACAAGTTTATATTGAGTATGATGTACCTTTTTACTTTTACTGATAAGCTGCTGTGAACTTCTAGTAAAGGATTACTTACTGATGTATCATTTGATTTCGCGGAATGAATTTTCTAGTAAAACAGCAAACAGGTGTGCCTGTGCAACCTAAATTTGTGTAATTGCTACTCTTATTATCATTTAAACAGTAAATTACAAAATGTCATCTCTTCGGAGTTACATTCGTGTAGTGTTTTTTGTTTTTTTTTCTTATCCCAAAAACACGCGAAATTTGGACACACCGAAGTAAAATGATACCACAGTATGCGATATTGCTATCTATATCTTGATATTCAATAGGGTTAACTCTGCTTTATATAAATTTGCATTCTTTCTTGACAACATTTACAAATAATTATGTCAAACGAATGTTTTATAGTACCCGTAACAACTAAAATTGCGAGTGTTTTCAAATCATTTGAAACTTATTTCTACACAAACAAAATTTGATGTTTGAGACTTAAAAAACTAAAACACCCGTACAATATTTATTAGCGCCAAACGCTCTTTTTCGCAGAATCATGTAATATGACGTGTTGTATCTTTAATGGAACAAATAGCTAAATTTTAAGACTAGTAAAGAATATTTTCGGTGCTCAAATGCCTTTTTTTTCAACACCAAACAAATGCTTCCATTTGTTTACCGGTTATGTCATTATTTTTTCAAAAAGTTATTTCAGATCGTTTCCAACGTAGTCGGTATTAAACCAAATATTTACACTTTAATATTGAAAGCAATTTAATTTGTAGTTACAACGTCCGAGGTCTAGCAGATATTAAAAAAGACAACAGGTTTTTCAATGGTTGCGAGATAAAAAAATTTCAATTTGCCTTCTCCAAGAAACACATTTACCAGCAAACAATTCTGAAAAATGGAAATCTGAATGGGGAAATGATGCTTTTGTAGTGGGATAAATACAAATAGTGAGGGTGTGGCTATTCTGATTAATAACACAAGTACATGCAAGAAAATTCATTATGAAGAAATAATCCCAGGGAGATTAATAGCTATAGAACTAAAGGTAAATGATTTTGAAATTTTATTAACAAATATCTATGGTCCAAATACAGACAACACAAATATTTTTGATGCCCTGGAAAACTTTACTTATAAACATAACGATAAAAATATAATCATAGGTGGGGACTTAAATACGGTTATTAATCCAGAGAAAGATAAGAAAAATGGTAAAAGAGAAACTCATTTAAAATGTAGGAAAAAGCTTAACAACATTATATCTTCAAATGAATTAGTCGACATTTGGCGTAGACTTAACACAAATAAAAATGAATATACCTGGCATTCAAATACTACCCCTAAGATATTTTGTAGACTTGATTTTTTTCTCGTGTCAGAAAGTATATCAAACAAAATAACTCGCTCCGAAATAATACCTAGTTTTAAATCAGACCATTCAATTGTTTACATACAATTAAACTGTGTAAATATAAAAAGAGGCCCCGGGTATTTCAAAATAAACAAACAGTCTTCTTATAGAAACCGATTATTAAAATAAAATTAGAGAGAGTATAGAAAATATAACGCGTATTAATAATCGAGCAAACCCAAACACACTGTGGGAAATAATAAAAGGAGAAATTCGAAATCAAACTATAAAATATTCAACCTTCAAAAACAAAATAAGCAAAATAGAAGAAGAAAACTTGATAAAAGAAATAAAACTAATTGAAAATAATCTACATGAAAATATAAATGTAGCAGAAAACAAAACAATTTATACACTTAAAAAAGAGCAGCTTGATAAACTATATGAAAAAAGGTAAATGGCCATCTTTTGCGAGCCAGAGCATTAAACGTGGAATTAAATGATAAGAACACAAAATATTTTGCTAATCTAGAAAAAAGACATGCTGAAAACAAATCAATAACTAAACTTGTTGTAGAAGGTAAAGAAATAATAAATATTTCAGAAATAATGAGTGAACAATTAAAGTTTTAAAAAAACATTTATTCTTCAAAAACATTAAACACAACAAGCATTAATTTTTTCAAAGAAAATATGCAAAAATTAAATGATGAAAACTCAAAGAAATGTGAAGGCAAGATCACAGAAGATGAATGTAAACTAGCGATAAATGAAATGAAAAACAACAAAAGCCCGGGTTCAGATGGCTTAACGGTAGAATTCTATAAACAATTTTGGCCTGAATTAACCCAGCAAGCACAGGTATATCGGGCCAATATAGGCTTGCTGATATCAGTTTATGTTATTGGTCCGATATATTACCGATATAAGCATCGAACTCTATAGTGCAATTATATTGTGAAAATATGTTCCGTTCTATATTTTATTGATATTTGACTTATTTTCCGTCAAATTTTAATCATTTAATGTAGTTCTTATTTTCAGTCATTTTTCTTTCCGTTTTATTATGTTACTACTGCAGTAAATGTGCTGGCACATCAGTTTACAATTGTCACAATTTTTCGCGACTTAGTTCTATGCAAAATCAAAAAAGGAATAGATAAAGTTTATTAAACGATTAAAGATTTTAGATGAGCCAAGTAAAAAGATCACATTTTATCTGATTTTTTGAATCATTGTGTAAATTTTTGCAAGAATGACTGTGCAGGGGAAAATGCTCTTTTCTAGAGCCGATAATGAAATTTGATGCCAAGCTGATATAGAAATCTGATGATGGGTCGATATAGAAATCTGATGATGGGTAGATATAAAAATCTGATGATGGGTCGATATAAAAATCTGATGATGGGCCGATGTCGATTTTATCTAGGAACAATATCGGCTTGATGTCGGAAAGTATGTTGGGCCGATATTACATCAACTTTGCAAGGCCGATTGTGGGCCGATATCTATTTCTGATGATGGGCCGATATTAAAGACAATATCGGTCCAATGTTGGCTCGATATATAATGCTTGCTGGGTAAAAGATTATTTCGTTAATTCGACAAATATTCATTTGAAATGGGGGAATTAACAGAACTCCAAAAACAAGGGATTAATACATTATTACCCAAACCCGGTAAAGATTTAAATGAAATAAGCAACTGGAGACCTATTAGTTTATTAAATGTGGACTATAAAATAGCAACAAAGGCAATAGCAAACAGAATTAAAAAAGTGCTTCCATATATTATTAGTGAAGAACAGACAGGGTTTTTAAAAGGACGATATATTGGGGAAAAAGTAAGACTTATATTTGAAACTATAGAATATGTACAGCAAAAACGTTTACCTTGTCTTCTATTCTTCGCTGACTTTGAACGTGCTTTTGATTGTTTAAATCACGATTTTATATTCAAATGCTTAAAGCACTTGAACTTTGGTACTTCTCTCATACAGTGGATAAAGTAATTTTATAAAAACGCACAAAGTTCTATTATTAATAATGGTCACTTTACGGAATTTTTTACAATAGAACGCGGAGTAAGACAAGGTTGTCCATTGTCAACTTCTCTTTTTATTATTTGCATTCAATTTCTATCACACACAATATCAATGAATGAGGGTATAAAAGGCATAACAGTCAATAATAAAGAAATAAAACAAACATTATTTGCGGATGATGCAACTTTCATAAATAATGGAGAAAAAAAATCTTTTGAAAAATTAATACATGTTATTTCAGACTTTGAAAATGTTTCAGGTCTCAGGTTAAATACTAAAAAATCCACAGTTTTAAGAATTGGCACCTTAAACAAAACAAATATAATTCTCGCTAAAGAAAAAAATTTATATGGACCTCAGCTCAAGCAAAGACCTTAGGAATGACTTTTTGTAATGATAATCAACAAAACATCAAAAATAATCTGGAACCAAAGCTTCAGGAATTCAAAAATTGTTTAAAACAATGGGAACATCGAAAACGGACATTATTAGAAAAAATTACAGTTATTAAAACTTTTGTATTACCGAAACTAATATATCCTTTTACTGCTCTAGAAAATCCCTCAGACAATCATATAGCAGACATAAAAAGTTCAATATTTAAATTCTGATGGGACAATAAACCAGATAAAATAAAAAGAACGGAATTAACTAAATCTTACGAAGAGGGAGGACTTAAATTAACAAATATCGATTCCTTTTTAACTTCTATAAAAGCGTGTTGGGTTAAAAGATTTTTAAATGAATATAATAAAGGTTTATGGAAATGTTTTTATGAAAATATATTGAAAAAGTGTGGAGGAAATCTATTATTTGAATGTAACCTTAACATATCAGATATTAAGAATATTTGCAAGAATAACAATTTTTTAAAAGATGTCTTGTTATCATGGCGAAATGTTGTAAAATGCTCACAATTAGAAAAAAATCATATAGAAAAGCACATTATTTGGAATAATTCGGACATTAGAATCGACAATAAACCTTTTTTCATTACGAAATGTATAGTAAAGGTATCAAATTTGTAGAACAATTATACGACTTTAGGAATAAACATTTTTACTCTTTTACTGAAGCAAAACATCTTTTTAATCTGCACAATAGAGTCTTTTTAGAATATTATAAAATCATTTCCAGCATCCCAAATAAATATATAAAAATATTAGATCAAACAATATTAAATAGTAACATAAAAGCACACATGGTTGAAAAAATAAAAAAATGTAAAAATCCAAACAAAATATTATACAGCATACTTCAGAACTCCGAAACTCAAAACGAAACTACCAAGTCAGAGGAAAAATGGAACACAATATTATCAAAAGAAGACATACGCTGGAAATCTGTTTATATACTACCTTTTTTGTTAACTATAGAAACAGTTATAAGAAATTTTCAGTACAAATATTTAAAAAGAATTATACCTACAAATAAATATCTTTACAAATGTAAATTAACGCATTCAGAATTATGTGATTTTTGCAATATGCATATAGAAACACAAGAACATCTTTTCTGGGAATGTCAACACGCACAAAACTTTTGGACAAAACTCAATTCATTTTTAAGATAACATGGAGTAAATATTACTTGGAATATAGAAAATATAAGTTTCGGTATAAAACCAAAAACAATAAAAGACAGTAGTACAAATTATATAATTCTGCTTGGTAAAATTTATATATTTAAAATGAAATATCAAAACTGTGTTCCAAATATTGAAAACTTTAAATATTACCTTCAAACAAAAATAAATATAGAAAAAGAAATAGCATTCCTGAAAAATAAATTGGATGTGCATCAATCAAAATGGTCTTTATATAATTTTAAAGCAAAATAAAAAAAAATACAAACTCGATGTTGAAAACGATCTGAACCCCCCCCCCCCCCCACCCCTTTTTTTTCTTTTTTTTAAACTTAATAAAGGGACTTCACACATTATAAAAACTCCCACTTAAAAAAAAATTCAAATAACTTGTCTCAGTCACGTTCAGTAGTATGTGTTTTTAGAACAAAAACATATTTAGAAAACGACTTTGTCAATTAAAAGAGTACCACAACACTTGATGCGTTTCTATTTGTTAGTAGAAAGATGGATGGTTTGGGGCACTTTAAGGAAAAGGTGGATAATTTGTTTACAATATTTAAATAAAACTCCTTATAGGCGATTTTGTATTATAGCTTGCCTACCTAATGTTACTTCGTAAAAACCATCTGTAAATTTAAAAACAAAGGTTACCAACATGATATTTTACAGCGCTCTGCAGGCCTGGTGATTAACCCTTCTACAGTTGATCATTATGCTTACCTCTTTGGTTGCACGACGGTGGCAGGGGTTTAAGAGTTTATAAAGGTTTTCTTAAAAGAACCTAGAAGCTCGATTTGTTTCTTTTATCCCTGTCATCGTGTTCTTGCTGATTTTACTCCAGGAGCTCTGGTCTCGGTTGCAATGCTATTAGCTTCTTATGTTTTATATGTTTGTGTGCTTTTGCATGCAACATTGTTGAGCCGATAAGTGGGTTGGAGTTTTTTCACCAAGACAACTTGTACTTGTTTTGTGTTATGAGAACCTGTTGGGGCAAGTGTGAGGTTGGTGCACCCTAGGACCTGGTTTAAACCCCCAGTGGCAATTTGATTTGCCACTGACCGTTCCAAGGTGGTAACCCCTCGGGTTCTCATGTTTTGTTTATTGTTAGTGGTGTCTATTTTTTAAAACTGATCATTTTATTAACCATGCTCTCTCCCACTCTCTTCTTCTTGACTGTGTGGGGAGGCTGTTTTTTCTGAATATGGCGATCCCTGATATGCATATGTCACCTTTTCATAGCATAACAAGCAAAATCCGTGTGTTCAACTTTTTATGTTCTTTCAGTACAATGGTACTTTTACATAACAGTCTGTCATAGCCCAAAACAAAATTACATTTAAACTTTTACTTTTAGGCTATTTTCTGGTTCCCTAATGAAAAACCGTCTAAATATAATTACAATCAATACTACAGCCGTCAATTCGACACCTATTATATTGAAAAACGTTCAATTAAAAAATAGTATTTAAAAGCCATTTTGAATCAAATCCGTTTTGCCAATAAATTCATCTATTCTCCGACAAAATAAAATTAATTAAAACAACGGGTGACACATATTCTATCCTAAGCTTTCTTTTAAGGAAAACTTTCCTTTGAATATTACTTTTGATATCAATTTTTAAACTCAAAACGTTGTATGTGTTAAAACTGTGGGATTCAGAATGTTGCTTTAAATAATAAAACCAACAAGAAAACACAACCTCCCCACGCAGCCAAAATGTAGAGAAGAAAAGAGAGCATAACTTTATTTGAGAATAAATTTCAAATTAGACACAACAAACAATTTACCAAAAATAAACCTTGTTGGGGTTATGATAATGGAACGGTCAGTGGCAAAATTGTTTGTTACTGCAATTTTTTAAACAAGCTTTTACAAAGGAAAATTACAATAAAACGAGGGACCAGTGCGCAGCACTATAGGCTTTTACATAAGTAAAATATGCATATCAGTAATGGCCACATCCAGATGCCAAAGTGTGAGGTTGGTGCACCATGGTTTAAACCCCAGTGGCAATTTGATTTTCCACCGACCGTTGTAAGGCGGTAACCCCTCGTGTTCTCATTTTTGTTTATTGTAAGTTGTGTCTTTTTGAAATTGATCATTTTATTAACCATGCTCTCTCCCTCTCTCTTCTTCTTGACTGTGTGGGGAGGCTGTTTTTTCTGAATGTGGCGATTCCTGGTATGTATATTTCACCTTTTTATAATGTTATGAAAGAGATTTCATGTTATTTCTTTCTACCGAACTTCAATATGGCATAATTCACCCTTTAACATCACCTCGGTGTACCTTGATGATTTGTTGAATATAACAAAACAACCATTTTTTATCTCTGGTTAATAAAATTTACCCTCATGAACTACAACTTAATAAAGCAAACACTTCGGATGAGCAAGCAAACTTTCTTTATCTTTATATTATCTATAAAAAATGGATGCGTGACTACTAAAATATATGATTAAAGAGACTAATTTTAATTTTAGTATAGGAAATTTCCGTTTTTAGACGGCTATGTTCCTCGTGCAACATCTTACGGGGTTTATATCTCACAGCTTGTTCGCTTTTCTAGAGCTTGCAATAATGTAAATGTTTTCAATGATCGTTATCTTTGTATTACAGTATTTTTTTAAATGTTATCGGTATCATAAATTAAGGAAAACTTTTTTCGAGTTTTATCGCCGATACCCATATTTAATTCAAAAATACAGGTGCAGTTTAAAATCACTATTGCAACAAGGTTTTTCACAGACAGTTTTTTATGGAGATTTAATTTATAAACTAAGAAAATAAAAGACAATATTGTTATTCCCCAGTATTTTTGTAAAAACCATCTGTAAATTCAAAAGAAAGGTTACCAACAAGATATTCTAAAGTGCTCTGCAGGCCTGGTGATTAACCCATCTACAGTTGATCACTATGCTTACCTTTTTGGTTGCACGACGGTGGTAAGGGTTTAGGAGTTTATGAAGGTTTTTAGGGAAATCATTTTTTTTAAAAACCTAGAAACTCGATTTGTTTCTTTTACCCCTGTCATCATGTTCTTGCTAATTTGACTCCTGGAGCGTTCAAGGCGGAAACCCCGAAGGTTGTCTTTGTCATTAATTGTTGGTAGCGACTTATTTGAAATAACATCATTATAACAACATGCTCGCTTTACCTCTCTTCTTTTTTTTTCGCTGCGTGGGGGGGGGGACTGTGTTTTGTAAGTATGGCGATTCCTGAAATGCATATTTTACGTTTTTAGAACGGTCAGTTTTAAACCATTTCTTAACAAGGCTCTTAGACTTGCCACCTCAGGTTCCCATATTAACAAACAAGTACAACTTATCTTGGTGAAAAGCTTCGATTCACCCACCAACAACTCGAAGTTTAATCAGCAAAGTCATCTCTTTTAACATATATTTTAGAAGTAACGAAACCATTTTCAATGGAAAGGTTTAGCTCAAATTATAGTGCCTCTAGCTGAGAGCGAACCCGCACCGTCACGGCGACAGCGCTTAGCCCTAAAATTCCGGCGACGCAACCAACTGAGCTATCCGGGACAATCCTAAAAAGGTTGATCGGATAGTCCTGATATACGTAACCCTCACTGCATGACATCGGTTAGGAGTTAACAGTACTGACTACCGTATATGTACGTGGAGCCTTTTTTTACGGCCGCTTCACTGCACTACAAGCGATACTGTGAATTTCATATGATGATGCCTCTAGCTGGGAGCGAACCCGCACCGTTACGGCGACAGCGCCTCGCCCTGCAATTCTGGCCACGCAACCAACGGAGACAGTGTTCTTACATTTCTAAATTGTTTGCTTTGTTAAGCTTAAGTACATCAGGATATATTGTGTTGACCCATGAGATTATTATCTATATTAAACAAATAGTCACATTACCTAAAGGTGTTTTAAAAAAACTTGTGCATTCACACTGCACCCATGTAATTAAATGTATGTCCGATTTGAAGCTTAGTATTGAGGTACAATAAGTTCATTCAAACTGGAAACTTACGAAATAATGTAAGACCATGAAGCACTGAATTGCAGTGAAGTGTAGTCGTACTGGAAACAAACGATACAATGTGGAACCAATTCGCAGGCCAGAATTGCTAGATATCAAGTGCATTCGCACCGGAAACATAGATCCAAGACCAATTTGCAGCACTGTATTGAAAGCTTAGAATTGCAACCACTCTGAATAATTGGACAAAATGTGAGACCAATATTACTGTTTACGAGTCTGCATATAAATGGTATGAATAAGCCTTCGGCTGATTTTTCTGTCAGCAATTTTTCATTTATTAAAGCTTTATAATTTCAACCCTCCACATATATTGCACACACGTGGCATTTCCTCTCTTGTTAACTTAGATCTAAATTCTAAATAATCAAATCCTCCCAGATGTGGAACAATGTTTTTTTTATTTCAACAAGTTCTAAAAGGTTCGTTTATGTAATAGATGTATACATTATTATTTCACCTACTTGACTGAGTGATAAATTGCAGACAAGCCCTTGGTTCCTTTTTATGCAAATTATTAATGGTGTAGTTTTTAAATTGATCATTAAACAGATTAATGCCCTTTTTCTTTGAGATTTGGTTGTATCATGAGACTGTTTCTGATAAAGCTCTGGGCCAAACACTTATCTCCATTTAAGAAAACCAAAACTTAGAGATTTAAGACTTGTCTTTAATCCTATTTAATAAATTTTGGCCATAAATATTTCTTATTCCTGATTCTTAAAATTCAATAGAGGCAATTCATATTTTGTCAATCAGAGCTGGTTGTAAAGGTGATACTTTGCTGTTCACGGCGTATAGCTTATTGTTATTGTCAAGTATACTTATTACATAGGAAGTGAAAATAATTGCAGTCATGATAGTATTCAACTATTATATAGAAAATAAATGTGGATAAACATTACATTGTAATTTGTGATGGCACCAACATTATCGATTAAACGGTCAATGACTGTCGCTCTTCTGGCTATTTCCCTTTAGATGCAGCGAGATCTAATCATTTAAACAATAATTGTCTGAAATTACTGAGCAGCGGATTAGATGGATGTACCAATGAACCCCTTTAAATGCTAAAGTATATTATAAAAGCACAAACTGATGGAGGCTAGACTTAATTTGCAAAAGGACTAGACATAATTAATTGCCCTTTTTATTGTAATTTACAAGGGAATAATAAGCAAACTGCAATTTTCTCCTCGCCTGCTTTCTGAAAATAAATGAAACAAACGGTCCGGATTGATTTATAGTTCCTGAAAGGTTTTATTCCCTGCGATTTTTTTGCCGTTGTGGTTGCTACATTCACATTTTCTGGCAGTTGATACTCTCACAATATGGCATTTTAATAAATAAAATGACCGAACATTAATGTGTTGTTTTCATCAACGCTAATCAGTATTCACATGGCAAAAATACAAAATTGAATTTTTCCCACAGAATGAAAGCTCTTATGAGGTAATATTAATACCATTCCACGACCAGTTTAATTGTACAATCACTGTTTTTCAATCCTGATCTGCTTAAAAAAGTAAAATATGAATATCAGTTATGGCGAAAACTAAAAGGCACTTCCTACCCACACAGCCATAAAGTATAGAGAAAAAGAGGGCTTTTAATTATACTTTCATTATTTGTGTGGAGATATACTTCCTGATAAATTGAAATATCATATAAGTCTTTGCACGAACAATGAAATATATTACGATTGATATGATTCATTTTTCTACACATATAGTATTATTTTCAAAGGCCCATTTTTGTCTAACGGACGATGCTTACATCCATTTTTATTCTTCTGGATGTCAATAATAAGAGAAAGAAGGTCTTAATGGACTTATATACTATTAAAGCTGAATTTATACGAGAATTTCTGGTACCAGGATGTTATACCTTAATCTAGACAAACATCTCAAATAATAATAGCTTGTTCTCTTTAGAAGTTTATTATATTTATGATCCTTTCATTGAAACCAACAGCCATCCACATGTCTAGTTTTTCCGTAATTGTTCAATTATGACTTGTTGTTAAATTTCATTATTATAAACGATTCTCTTTAAGCAGGTCTTTGTTACCACTATGAAATTTTAGATATCACATTGTATGATGATAGAACTAATAATAGTACTAAATGAGAGAGTGATTAAATTAGGTGATTCAATTGTGTCTTATCATATGCAAAATTAAGATACATTAGTAACATTTATTTGTGCAAAGTTTCATTGAACGGCATGTTGCCGTCTTTTTATCGACGAATGTGCTGGGGAGAAGTGTGGTAAGCCCTTACAACAGATGACCCGAAAACATTTGAAGCGATATCTCCCATGTCATTGCCCTTGATGTCCTTACTTTTGCTCACATCATAAACAATTGCTCTCATTTTCATTAATTGTCTGGTGTGTTCTTTGGAATATGTCTAATTCAGATGTACTATATGTTAAAAGTATATGTACTTTTTTTCTTTCAATAAAGTAAACACTCTGATTCTTTACACTCGTTGAAGGTTTATCTAAGAGTTGTAAATTACACCTTGCAACAAACTGTATCTTCAGCTTTTGTCTGTTGAATAAGGAATATGTAATCACATGTCGTGCAACATACTTGATACACAATCGTGTCTGTTTAATTAAATTCCAATAACTTGTCTCAGTCACGTTTAAAAGAATTCGATTAAACGAGAACTATGATATGTGTCCATTTGTTGGTAGAAAAGTGAAATATGCATATCATGAATGGCCACATCCAGCAGACAAAGATGGATGTTTGGTACTTCTAGAAATATGCTTTCAATATTTGAAAATTACTTCTGCCTGCAGTATTTTTTCATATTTGTCGTGTTCGGTGGTTTTCAGAGTTCCCTTTTCATCTATGTCACAGTAGCGTTGTTTGTGCCTTGAAGGTGCTGTAAAATATCTCCCCGTACATTTAATAGAGGTTGTTATCAGTTACGTACTTTGAAGGTCGATGAGCAAAACAATAATGTACAATGCCATTGTATTTCTAAATATTTCGGCCAGTTTTTACACGGGAGGTTTCAATGTCCCAGGCAATATAGATTCGGATATTGTTAGAAAATGTTTTACGGTGATGCAAGTAACCCCAAGCGCATACCTCCTGCATTTTGCATTTTGCATTTTGCATTGTCTTTGATATGCAGGATTGAAATTCTCTGATCCCCTTTTATTGCTAACTCTAGTTCTTGCACTACTACTAAATTATCCGTGTTCTTAACATCTTGTCTTACAGCTATAAAAGAACATGTAATTAGGTATTGTGATAAGGTTTTTGTGAAACTTCTGGCAAAAATTTATTTTGGTCGATTAAAAATTCAAATGACGTTTTGAAAAAGCTTAAATCAAATAATTTTCGGGCGTTCTGTTTGTCTACTTATGATTTCTCAACATTATACACTTCGCTTCCTCATAATTTAATAAGAGACAAACTAACCAGTCTCATTGAAAAAACGTTTGCTAGAGAAAATAAAACCTTCATCGCTTGTAATGAACATAGGCCATTTTTGACAGATGGTTCTTATGATAATTATACCTTATGGACTTGTCAAGACCTAATAGAGTCGCTAACTTTCTTACTGGATAATATTTATGTTAGATTCGCTACCTCTATTTATAAACAAGTAATAGGCATCCCATTGGGTACTAATTGTGCACCCCTTGTTGCTGATCTGTTTTTATACTGTTATGAAAGAGACTTTATGTTATCTCTTTCTACTGAACATCAAGATGATATAATTACAGCTTTTAACAACACCTTGAGGTACCTTGATGATTTATTAAATATAGACAATAACCATTTCCCATTACTGGTTAATAAGATTAATCCTAAAGAACTACAACTTAATAAAGCGAACACTTCAGAAAAGCGAGCAAACTTTCTCGATCTAAATCTGTCCATTGAAAATGGTTATGTCACTACTAAAATTTATGATAAAAGAGATGATTTTAATATTAATATAGTACATTTTCCGTTTTAAGACGGCGATGTTCCCCGTGCAACATCTTATGGGGTTTATATCTCACAGCTTGTTCGCTTTTCAAGAACTTGCAACGATGTTAATGATTTCAATGAACGTAATCTTTGCATTACAGAAAAACTTTTAAAACAAGGTTATCGGTATCACAAATTAAGGAAAACCTTTTGCAAGTTTTATCGCCGATACCCAGAATTAATTCATAAATACAAATGCAGTTTAAAATCACTATTGCAACAAGGTATTTCACAGCCAGTTTTTTATGGAGATTTAATTTATAAACTTAAAAAGATAAAAGGCAGTGTTAATTTCTCCCGGTTATTAGTAAAAACAATCTGTAAATTTAAAAAGAAAGGTTACCACCATGATATTTTACAGCGCTCTGCAGGCCTGGTGATTAACCCTTCTACAGTTGATCATTATGCTTACCTCTTTGGTTGCACGACGGTGGCAGGGGTTTAAGAGTTTATGAAGGTTTATGGGGAAATCTTTTCTTAAAAGAACCTAGAAGCTCGATTTGTTTCTTTTATCCCTGTCATCGTGTTCTTGCTGATTTTACTCCAGGAGCTCTGGTCTCGGTAAGATCATTGAGTACCCGCCCCTTCGGCTTTGCAATGCTCTTAGATTCTTATGTTTTATATGTTTGTGTGCTTTTGCATGCAACATTGTTGAGCCGATAAGTGGGTTGGAGTCTTTTCACCAAGACAACTTGTACTTGTTTTGTGATATGAGAACCTGTTGGGGCAAGTGTGAGGTTGGTGCACCCTAGAACCTGGTTTAAAACCCCAGTGGCAATTTGATTTGCCACTGACCGTTCCAAGGCGGTAACCCCTCGGGTTCTCATGTTGTGTTTATTGTTAGTGGTGTCTTTTTTGAAACTGATCATTTTATTAACCATGCTCTCTCCCCCTCTCTTCTTCTTGACTGTGTGGGGAGGCTGTTTTTCTGAATGTGGCGATTCCTGATATGCATATTTCACCTTTTCACAATTCCATTCTGTTTAGGTCCGCCCACTGTTTTCTCGTTTCAGGCAAGCCCATCCTTTAATTAAGGAACCATACGCCGTTGAACTGTTATCAATCTGAAAATACGGCATTGAAGGTTCCATGTCCATCGCAATATGCATACCATCGTATAGGATGCATCAAAATTATACTGCTTATTTGTGTAAAATATTGGGTTGCGCTTAACCCTGGGCTAAGCGGTGTGGGCAGTGATATGCATTTCCATTACTTCTCATGAAAAGGCTGAATCAAACCGAGTCTTCGATGTTTTCATATTTTTGGGTTTGGTGGCTTTCAAAGTTCATTTTTCATCGATTTCTATATAAAGGTGATTTGGCTTAACAAAATACTGTTATATTTCGGCCATTTTTAAGATGGGTGGTTTTAATATCCCAGCCAATATAGATTCGGATATTGTTCAATCACTACTAGGATACACTGCCAATCTGATTAAAATTATCTCCTAAAACAGCTAAGCTATCAGGTTCTGACCACGAGTTACTAAAACGTGCTTTTAACACTAACCATTTGAACCAATCAAAATGTCGCCTACATACAAAATCGCGAAAGTGAACGTAAAAATATTATTTTAAACCATGGAAAGTGTTGACAGCCTTCGTTAAACATATCTTACCTGAGATATATGTGTTCATGTAGTATTGCATTCAATTCTAATATAATGACATATTCAGATCATTTTGCGAGCATTATAAATCATGCTTCCTGTGTTGACAATTTCTAAAAATAGTAAACGGGGAAACCCGCTATTATTTATGTACGGTGTCCGAGGGCCTTCATCAAATCTAACATTTTGTTAGATCTGACTATAGTAAGATTATACTTCCTGATTTTATGTTTTATTTTTTTTTTTTGCCTTTTTGCATTTTCTATGATTTGCAAGATTGTCTATGCATATCATCTTTAAGGATGAATCTAATTGTACTGATATGTTTCCTTGTGTGAAAATATTACGCGGCGTGAGCAGTAATATACATTTCAATTTCCGGCGATGATCAGGCTCAATCAAACCGAGCCTGCAATAGTTTCATGTTGGTCATAATAAGCCGTGTCGTGTGCCCAACTTTTAAATGTCTCTGGATACAATGGTATTTTACGAAAAAACATTTTGTTATAGTGTCTAAAGTGAAAATACCGTCTAAATATAATCGTTATAAATATCAGCAGCCGTCAAATCGTTTGACACCTCTGACTCTGCAAATGTGTTCAATTGACAATTTTTAAAGCCGTTTAAATGAAATCACTTTGAATTTGGCAAATTAAACAATCTGTTATCCGGAAAAAAACACCAAATAAATTGAATGAGTGCAGATTTTATCCGTTATCTAGAGAGAAATTTCAAACGCCTTATCCACTAGGTTTAAATGAAAACATTTATCAGAAAAGCCACAGTTAAAATAAAATTATGATTTTTTGAGCTTGCCGAAATATGAAACCGAAAATGGTAACCGCATGGGAAAAAAATAAGAAAAGTTACTTGCATCACCGTTAAACATTTTCTAACAATCTGGCAGGCATGCTTTGCTTTAACGTTTGATGTCGGTTTCTGTATCAAGTCTATAGTGACTAGATGTGGAAGCCGCTGTAATAACTGATCCTATTTATACCATTGCCCAATATCTCAGTCTCAAGCTTGTTCACACACAACACATTGAATTAGATATTCAACGTCATGTCAACGTCAATTCCTTAAAAATATTTTTAAAATAAAGGATAATA
Source organism: Corbicula japonica (assembly GCA_038501625.1). Classification (NCBI taxonomy): domain Eukaryota; kingdom Metazoa; phylum Mollusca; class Bivalvia; order Venerida; family Cyrenidae; genus Corbicula; species Corbicula japonica. Next base: position 249,196 of record JAZAYU010000318.1, read on the forward strand.
GTTACGTAACTTCTAAAATACATGATAAAAGAGATGATTTTAATATAGTAAATTTTCCGGTTTTGGACGGCGATGTTCCTCGCACAACATCTTACGGGGTTTATATCCCACAGCTTGTTCGCTTTTCAAGAGCTTGCAACAATGTTAATCATTTTAATGAACGTAATCTTTGCATTACAGAAAAACTTTTAAAACAAGGTTATCGGTATCACAAATTAAGGAAAACCTTTTGTTTTATCGCCGATACCCAGATCTAACTCATAAGCTCGATTTGTTTCTTTTATCCCTGTGTGGGGATGATGGTTTTTCTGAATGTGGCGATTCCTGATATGTATATTTCACCTTTTCATTGACTTCTTTACCAAAACGCGTTTTTGTTTCTGCAAACACACTACAAATTACAAACGTTAGCGTTTGTGTTAAGTCGAAACAAGAAAAAGTACTCAATATGAATTGGTTCATAACATGCAACACAATAATAAAAAGCAAGATTTCTAAAACTAGATAGATAGATACCTTTATTTCCTCCTAGTTTCAGTTCTTGCAATACATCTTAATTATCCGAACACTTAACATCTTGTCTTACAGCCATAAAAGAACACATTATTTAGTATTTCGAAATGTTTTTGAAACCATTCGAAAACATTTGATAAATATATTTTGATCTATTTAAAAGATGGTGAATTTTCGAAGGAGATGGTCCTTTTGTTGACATAGGATTTTTCCATATAAAATTGTTCAGATCACCATTATTCAATAAGAGAACATATCACCACTGTCATTGCTAAGAACGATTACAAGATACACAATTCCTTTATCGTTTTTAATGAATATCGAGTGGTTCACAGATGGTTCTTTAAACAGTTATACTATACCGTTTTGTCAAGAATTGATTGATCGTTATTTGTTAATTGGATGATAACATTTATGTTTATTACTTTTTTTAAATTAGTAATCGGCATCCTTGCGATTGCAAATTTTGCACCACTTGTTGCTAATTTTAAACCGCTTTTATACTGCTGTAAAATAGGCTTAATGTAACTTCTTGCACTCGAACATCCATTAATTTATGTTTTATTAACACCTCGGAATGGTGTTGTGACAGTTTCTTTTAAAAATAGATAATTACCATTTCATATATCTGTTCAACAAAAATACTATGATGAACTACAACATAATGGAGCAATCATTAAGTAAGCTTACTTTGTCATACTTATATTTTTATTGTTATTATTTTTACTTCCAAAATATATTATAAGATCGATGATTTTGATTTTAATTGAATAAACTCTTATTGTGTAGAAGAATTTTCCAACGGGGCATGATCTTGTGTTGTTGTTTTTTTTTGTTGTTGATTTTCACAGCTTGTTCCCTTTTGTCAAGACATGATTCAACAGAACTGAATCACCTATCTAAAGTTGATAGCTGTGCTTACCTCTTTAATGCACGGCAGAGAATGTGTTTGGTCACTGACCGCTTCAAGACGATAACCCCTAAGGTTCTCATTTCCGCTACTTGTTTGTGATATCTTCTTTATTTCATCAAATAAATCCATTATGTCTTCCTTCTTTTCCTATTCATATCCAAGGAGGAATGATAAATCTTTTATACACCAACTTCGAGTGGCAATCTTGCGTATTAAATTTATTTTCAGACACGGATTGTACTTTCATTAAAGTTGAGCATATTGCAGACAATTGTTCATGCATAGATATACAAAAATAACACTTTATTTTTTTCCAGCATAGATATTCTTTTTAACATTTGCTAATCCGTGGGGACATTGTTTTCTTCAGATTGGCTTTTTGCGTCAGGCATTCGACCATTTTGAACCATGAAGCAGCTGGCTTTATGTAAAATTGAATAAATATATACATGAAGAGCATATTTAACTTTAAAAACGTTGATGTTTTCTTGTCAGGAATTTAAACCAGTTTAACTGTAGAAGATTTAAGATATTTTTCTTGAAGACAGGTGATAAATAGCTGGACTTGATAGTAAATAATGACAGCTTTTCAGGTTATATTTCTTAGGAGACAAATTTGATAATATTGGAAGATAGTGTCCAATGAAATAATGCAGTTCAATAAAGCTTGCCAAAATAAAGATAATTTATAGATCTTAGTTTTATCCCTAAAGACAAGCATTCAATTATGAAGAGAGAAATCAGCATTTTTTTAATTTGTCATAAAATAACAAGTTCAAACATACTGTTAAAAATATCTTAAATTGTATACATTTGCTAGACAAAACCTCACATATTGTTGGCAATAAGATATACTACATGCCGGTATTTTTATTGATGTTTGTGTTTGGGAACATCAATATCTGTTAAATTTTCTTTACTAACTTTTTTTAAGGTATGGAAAATAAAAATCCACTTATAATATATATTTTGGCACATTTTAGTACTGCATTCCGCTGTTAGAATTTCATCTTTTAATTTATCGATGACAGTGCAATGACGAAAGGTGCAATACTTTTATTTGCGGAATACCTCGGTTCTACAAATCTTGTTTCTTCATGTATATAGTAGAAAATACGCTTTTTAAAGCAATTTTAGCAAAATGTGTACCATTGTTTGGTATGGATCTAAAATTTGCTGTTTAATTGTGTAAATATATGAGTGCGCTCAACCCGCGACTAGGTGGCGTGTGCAGTATTATGCAATTCCATTTATGCCCATGAACCGGGTCAATTAAACTGATCCTGTATTTTTTCATATTTGTCGTGTTCGGTGGCTTTCAAAACTCCCATTACATCATTTTAAATTTACTTAATCTTTCTATGGTTCATGAACAAAGAACAAACAGGGAACCCTTTTGATTTTTGTCTGCACTTAGACGAATGAATTGTTCTTTTCCTTCAGAATTTATTTTTGAAAACCTTAATATAATTATGATTTCAGTCAAACATATACTGCATACTGGTGTTCACCTTGTTCAGGGTAAGCGTCGTATCAGAGACATGACAAACATGGTTATTAAGGTCAAAATTATCAATCAATATTTGCTGCAGGGCTATGCGCTGTAACCTTGACAGTGCGGACTCGCTCCCACGTAGAGGCAATATCATTTGAAATTCACATAGCGCTATTTGTGCAATGTGGCGGCCGTTAAACTTTCTATGTACATATGGACAGTAATGTTATCAGTAAACGTTATCCGTCACCGATGTCATGCAGTGATGATAACGTTTATCAGGGTTATTCGATTAACCGTGTTTGGGATTATCCCGGCTACTTTTGTCAGTAGCGTTGTCAGAATTGCAAGGCTAGGCGCTGTCGATGTTACTGTGCGGGTTCGCTCCCAGGTAGAGGCAGTATCATTTGAAACTCACAGTAGCGTACAAATACAAATACGAGGCGTGATCCAGAAATAACCGGACTGGTCGCATTACTCTGATACTGGCCAGGAGAAAAACCTGAAAAAGATCTGTCATAAATTTCAATCTTTAATACATAATTCCTGAAATTTTCAAAGCATTGTTAAATTAAACGAAACAAATATACAAAAAACACGTCATGTGTACTGCATGTGCCGGGGCGTTGACATCACAGTTAAGTTATTAAAGCGGCCACTTCTCGATGTAATCACCGTTGATATTCTCACACCTCTCATGTCGTCTTAACAATTGGTGAAACATATTTAGATACTTGTGTGGCTTTAACTTGGATAAAACATTACGAGTCGCAGACGATTATTTTCGGACCTGTGGCCCTTTAAAGTTGACTTCACCACGAGAAAGATTTGAAAACCCATGGGACCAATCAAGAATTTGCGTCCGGGAAATTTCTTTTCCGTCCATAATTTTTTTATCATTCAAACTGCTTTTTGTCAGAGAAATTTCAAGTTCAAAATGGATTTAGACGATTGCGTGCGGTTAAAAATTCTCAAATGACGTCATTGACGACATTCACATGTAACAGAAAAACATTGACTGTGAACAAACACAAAGCGTAATGAGTTCAAAATTTTGCAGAGTCATTACTTATGTAACTTGCAAATTAATGTAAAGTTTGGCTTATAGTTAGCATATTATTTAGCCACAATTACTTTTATTTTGTGCAAAAATAAGACCTGCCCCGCTAACCAATACACTCGTCGCTATAGCAACAAACTATTAGGAAGGAAAAATTATTCTGATAGATTTTTCTATTTGTATACTTTAACTTCAGTTATGACTAAATTTTATTGCCATATCTTTCAAAATAAAACATTACATCATCAGTCCGGTTATTTCTGGATCACCCCTCTTAGTCAGTACTATCATCAGTAAAAATAATCCGTTTCCGATGTCATGCAGTAATGTTAACGTTTATCAGAGATATCCGAACAAGCTTTTTTGGATTGTCCCGGCTAGCTCAGTCGGTTTCGTTGTCGGAAATGCATGGCTTGGCTCTGTTTTCGTTACGGTGCGGGTTCGCTCCCAGATAGAGGCAATATCATCTTACAGACAGAGCGCTCGTTTATTTTTGAAGATCAAAATGTGTCGAAATGTGAGAATTTCTGAGCATTGTTTCTTATGCATATTGGAAAAACCACACTATTTATCTGAATAAAATGGTGAAATATGCATATCAGAAATCTCCACATTCAAACAAACAGCATCCCCACACAGTCATAAAGAAGAGAGAGGAAGAGAGCATGGTTAATAAAATGATCAGTTTAAAAAAAAGACACCAATAACAATAAACAAAAATGAGAACTCGATTAGTTACCGCCTTGGAACGGTCAGTGGCAAATCAAATTGCCACTGGGGGTTTAAACCAGGTTCTAGGGTGCACCAACCTCACACTTGCCCCAACAGGTTCTCATATCACAAGACAAGTACAAGTTGTCTTGGTGAAAAAACTACCTACTTATCGGCTTAACAATGATGCATGCAAAAGCACACAAACATATAAAACATAAGAAGCTACGAGCATTGCAAAGCCGAAGGGGCGGGTACTCAATGATCCGAGACCAGAGCTCCTGGAGTAAAATCAGCAAGAACACGATGACAGGGATAAAAGAAACAAATCGAGCTTCTAGGTTCTTTTAAGAAAAGATTTCCCCATAAACCTTCATAAACTCTTAAACCCCTGCCACCATCGTGCAACCAAAGAGGTAAGCATAATGATCAACTGTAGAAGGGTTAATCACCAGACCTGCAGAGCGCTGTAAAATATCATGTTGGTAACCTTTCTTTGTAAATTTTCAGATAGTTTTTACGAATAACCGGGAGAAATTAACACTGCCTTTTATCTTTTTAAGTTTATAAATTAAATCTCCATAAAATAACTGGCTGTGAAATACCTTGTTGCAAAAGTGATTTTAAACTGCACCTTTAAAAAGCGAACAAGCTGTGAGATATAAACCCCATAAGATGTTGCACGGGGAACATCGCCGTCTAAAAACGGAAAATTTACTATATTAAAATCATCTCTTTTATCATAAATTTTAGTAGTGACATAACCATTTTCAATGGACAGATTTAGATCGAGAAAGTTTGCTTGCTTTTCTGAAGTGTTCGCTTTATTAAGTTGTATTTCTTTAGGATAAATCTTATTAACCAGTAATGGAAAATGGTTATTGTCTATATTTAATAAATCATCAAGGTACCTCGAGGTGTTGTTAAAAGCTGTAATTATATCATCTTGATGTTCAGTAGAAAGAGATAACATAAAGTCTCTTTCATAACAGTATTAAACAGATCAGCAACAAGGGATGCACAATTAGTACCCAATGGGATGCCTATTACTTGTTTATAAATAGAAGTACCGAATCTAACATAAATATTATCCAGTAAGAAAGTTAGAGACTCTCTTAGGTCTTGACAAGTCCATAAGGTATAATTATCATAAGAACTAACTGTAAAAAATGGCCTATGTTCATTACAAGCGATGAAGGTTTTATTTTCTCTAGCAAACGTTTTTTCAATGAGACTGGTTAGCTTGTCTCTTATAAAATTATGAGGGAGAGAAGTGTATAATGTTGAGAAATCATAAGTAGACAAACAGAATGCCCGAAAATTATTTGATTTAAGCTTTTTCAAAACGTAATTTGAATTTTTAATCGACCAAAATAAATTTTGCCATAAGTTTCAAAAACCTTATCACAATACCTAATTACATGTTCTTTTATAGCTGTAAGACAAGATGTTAAGAGCACAGATATTTTAGTAGTAGTGCAAGAACTAGAGTAAGCAATAAATCTTGCTTTGTACGTTGTTTTATGCATTTTAGGCAACCAATACATAGTAGGTACTTTGTCTTGTCTTGGCTCAATACTGATTCTAAATTTCGTAATTTGTAGAGTGTGTGCAGTAACAATATCACTCTCAGATAAAGAAGTCAGTATATTATAAGCATTAGTGCTGTTCAGTTCTTCTGTTTGAATAATAATATAGTGTATTCGTCACACTATAATTACATTATAAGAAGCCTTATCAGCAGGTGTTGAAACAAATCTGTTATGAAAGTCTTGAATTTCTTTTTTCTAATGACGAAAGTTAAAACGAGGTCGAGGTGGTAATAAAGCAATGTTTCTTTCATAAAATGATATACGAGTGTCAATTATTTTGAATATGTGTTTTTTCCAGTTAGAGAATTCATTAGGCTCGGCACGTTCTCTTTTGCACCATTTATTGCAAAATAAGTTTTAAGACTCAGCAATTTCTACACGGCATGCATTAAAATCAATTTTGGATGATATTCTATATTTGGGTCCTTTAGAAATTAAATTAGGAATTCTAGAGTCTTTGATTATATTAAATAGCAATATTTAGAAGTTAAACAATTTCAAGATTTTGGTGTATTTTCAATGATCTGTAAATCCCAGGTAATTTTATTGTAATTAAAAATTGTATTTCTAGTTGGTTTGTTGTGTTTATAACAAACCATAGGCGATTAAGTATTCTTAAAATGAATAGGAACAGCCGATTGAACTGTTTTATCTTTAAATATACTAGGAAGGTCAATAAAATCTATTCCTTTATTTAAAAAAAGAAATTTTAAGGAAATGTCTTTGATGGTCAGATTCCAAGTCAATGTGTGGCCTGAGAACATTCCGAGTATAACACTGAATAAGACTTGCAACGTCGTAAAATGGATGGGTTCTTATGACGATGTCGTCGGCTTCCTCATCCAGTTTCTGCAGACTTGATATAGAAAGAGAAGCCAACCTAGATAGCATAGCGTGTCTGCCAGATTGTTTTAAAATAATATGTAGGTCATGAATAGAACAACGAATACGTGATTTTCTTTTTATGTTTCCATTAGTTCTGCTTCCGTGCGACCTCGATTTTCTTTTACGTATTTCAAGCAATTCAAAGACGTCATAATCAGGATTTTTAGAAATGTTGCCTTCTTGATAAATATTATCATTTAAACCAAGTGGGTAAGGAGTTTGTAATTTTTTAGTCCATTTCTGCTCCAAAACGAGCCTGGCCCTGATTTTAAATGCTCTTGATGCAGCGCAGTCGAATGTAAGTTTTTCTACTGGTTGAACGGAAATATTTTGTAAACGGTTTCCTGAATGCTTTAAGTGTTGGTATAAAAATGTTTTAAATTTGCTGTTGCTTCGAATTTTAGAACAATGTTGTCCGAAACGTGTTTTTTAATGGCGACCTGTTTGTCCCACATATTGAATTCCACAGTTATTAGAATTTCAAGTTAAAACGTAAACAATATTTGAATGAAGTATGTCTTGCAAGTGCCAGGACCTTGGATATCCGACTTTGAATTCGTTCCCTAACCCTCCAATTTTCTAAACATCAGACAATGACTTAAAATACAAATTATAAGAGGTGAAGCAGTCACATTCTGGATGGTGGCGTCTTCGACAATCACCAATTTGATATATTTGACTATCATAGAGAAAATATACAGCTAAAGCAATTACTTAATGGGAAGAAAATGTATCAGGTTAGTAGTGAACCATATAACCCTTATTAAAACATTGAATAGTAAGCTGTTAGCCGCTTTAGGGAATGTCGGTTTGGGGGATGTCACGTTTACACATTTGCGCAACTGTCATATTTTACAGTTGTCTGAGTACATTAACTGCTTTAATTCATTATTGTGATGCTAACTCAAAAGATGCAGACATTTTTGAACTTTCCTCCTTATTAATTTATTTCCTTGTCAGATTGTGTTATGTAGCCATGTAATTTTTTCTGTCTTTAAACCCCATTTTCATGTCTGGTCTTTATTAGAGAGCAACGTACTTTGATATTAGGTCTTTGTCTGAAATTCTTTTCTGTATATAATGTAAATGATAACCTTAATTACGTGAAAGATTCTGTATTTTAAACGAAAAGTACAATATCACTATGTAAAAGTTAATTCAAATCTAGAACTGCAAAACAACTGAAAGCTAATTAAATGTAGTATGTATAATGTATAATTTATAAAAAAAAATCTTGATTTATGTCATAAAATTTTTTTTGTCTTCATATCAATCAAACTTAATTATTTGTGTTTGTGAGAAACACATTTATTTTAATAAATTAAGTTCCTTGAACAAAAGTAGTAATTATGAAAAAAAAGAAATATGCATATCAGAAATTGCCACAATGAGAAAAAAGACTCCATACTCAGTCAGACAGTAGAAAAGAAAAGAGAGCATTGGTTTATCAGAGAATCAATGTCAAAGTAAACACCACAAACAATTTACGATCAAGAGATCCATTCTTGGAACAGTAAGTGGCAAAATAATTTGCCACTGGGGATTAAACCAGGTTCTAGGGTGCACCAACCTTATATTATAATATATATCCACCATTTTGAATGGTTGAAATCAAGAGACATTACACGATTTGATTGTTAACAGTTATTATAAAATTTTATCAATCTATCCAGTCAGAGATTTATTGCAAAAAATGTAAAATCATAAACAACTTTAAAGTTTATATTGTTACATACATTGCATCTATCATCTCTTTTAGGGGCGCAAGAATATAGCTTAGTCAATTCGAGTTACTAGTGATTTTTAATATTCCTTAAATAGCCGACATACTTTTCTGATTAGAAAGAAAAATAGTAACATGAAAATAGCTTAAAAAACCACTTTTTAATGGATTGTTTATGAAGAGAGTCGTCACCTTCCTTTCTTTCTCTTGCTAGGATCATTTCAGTTTTAAAATAATCGAAAGCGAGCAAAACATCAGTTGGTTGCGTTTATGTTTTCTTTGTCTTTCCCGTACATGATTAGGTTCTCAACTCGCTTTAAATTCAATAAGCTTAAAACGGCATGTTCATGGATAAATACGTAACAAATAAAATTATAGCACTACATATAACGGCAAACTTAATGTGTCACAATTGGTAAAGCGGTAGCTAATCATTATGAGCAACTGATGCAGCAGTCAACCGTATTTCACAATGTACAAATGACTTACTTGGATAACTGTTAACTACCTTATTTTCAATGAGAGTTTCATTGCAACTTATAATTTTATTTTAAAAAAGTGTTAATACTTTTGGCGAATATCATGTGTAATCCAAAGCTATAAAATATCACGTCTATATCACGCCTAAAAGATAAACTCTGATTTAAACGCATAGATATAAAGAAATTAAAGGCGACTAGAAGGTCTTTATCTTGAAAAGAGCTAATATCTGGGCTTTAAATAACTGCCACTAAAAGATCTTGATTTTCTACAATCAAAAACCCACTTTGTCAATTAGATACTTCCTCTGTATGATACTTATACCAGTTCAATATAACAAAAGTGAGAAAAATCCCGGCAGTACTATACGGCTCTTAATGTGCCCACAGGGTTCTTATCGGAACGTCAGAGCACTGCGAAAAAAATTGTGCACTTTAGTAAAACACTATATTTGTCCGACACGTTTCAGGCATGGAGAGTGCAAAATTTGCAGCAATAACGGTTGAACATTCTTATCGTTAAACCATTTCTTCAATGAATATCATTAATTGAAAACTTTGCAACAGCTTGACGAATTATATCTATATTTTCTTTTCTACACCCCAATTAAACTTAAAACTACCGCTACAATTTCGCCGACCATCGATCATCTATTTCATTTTCAAGTATTTGACTTTTCTTTTCAATGAATTGTTTATCAAGAGAGTCGTCACCTTTCTTTCTTGCTCTTGCATGGATCATTTCAGTTTTAAAACAATCGAAGCTATCAACCTGCCGGTCACATCGTAACAGGGGATCTAAATGTTGTCAAAGACTTTAGAATATGCAATTTAATTTCAAAAGGTCCGAAATATAGAATTCCACCAGACATCGACTTTAATACCTGTCGCGCGGAAATTGCATAAATCTCTCATAAACCGTCATGCAACCAAAGAGGTAAGCATAATGATCAACTGTAGAAGGGTTAATCATCAGGCCTGCAGAGCGCTGTAAAATATCATGTTGGTAACCTTTCTTTTTAAATCTACAGATGGTTTTTACGAATAACCGGGAGATATTTACATTGCCTTTTATCTTCTTGAGTTTATAAATTAAATCTTTATAAAAAAAACTGGCTGTGAAATACCTTGTTGCAAAAGTGACTTTAAACTGCACCTGTATTTATGGATTAGATCTGGGTATCGGCGATAAAACCTTCAAAGGTTTTCCTTACTTTGTGATACCGATAACCTTGTTTTAAAAGTTTTTCTATAATGCAAAGATTATGTTCATTGAAATCATTAACATCGTTGCAAGCTCTTGAAAAGCGAACAAGTTGTGAGATATAAAGCCCATAAGATGTTGCACGGGGAACATCGCCGTCTAAAAACGGAAAATTTACTATACTTAAATTAAAATCATCTCTTTTATCATATATTTTAGTAGTGACGTAACCATTTTCAATGGACAAATTTAGATCGAGAAAGTTTGATTGCTTTTCTGAAGTGTTCGCTTTATTAAAAAAAGGTGAAATATGCATATCAGGAATCGCCACATCCAGAAAAAACAGCCTCCCTACACAGTCAGAAGAAGAGAGGGGGAGAGAGCATGGTTAATAAAATGATCAGTTTCAAAAAAGACACCACTAACAATAAACAAAAATGAGAACCCGAGGGGTTACCGCCTTGGAACGGTCAGTAGCAAATCAAATTGCCACTGGGGATTTAAACCAGGTTCTAGGGTGCAACCAACCTCACACTTGCCCCAACAGGTTCTCACATCACAAAACAAGTACAAGTTGTCTTGGTGAAAAAACTCCAACCCACTTATCGGCTTAACAATGTTGCATGCAAGAGCACACAAACATATAAAACATAAGAAGCTAAGAGCATTGCAAAGCCGAAGTGGCGGGTACTCAATGATCTTACCGAGACCAGAGCTCCTGGAGTAAAATCAGCAAGAACACGATGACAGTGATAAAAGAAACAAATCGAGCTTCTAGGTTCTTTTAAGAAAAGATTTCCCCATAAATCTTCATAAACTCTTAATCCCCTGCCACCGTCGTGCAACCAAAGAGGTAAGCATAATGATCAATTGTAGAAGGGTTAATCACCAGGTCTGCAGAGCGCTGTAAAATATCATGTTGGTAACCTTTCTTTTTAAATTTACAGATGGTTTTTACGAATAACCGGGAGAAATTAACACTGCCTTTTATCTTTTTAAGTTAATAAATTAAATCTCCATAAAAAAAACTGGCTGTGAAATACCTTGTTGCAAAAGTGATTTTAAACTGCATCTGTATTTATGAATTAGATCTGGGTATCAGCGATAAAACTTGCAAAAGGTTTTCCTAAATTTGTGATACCGATAACCTTGTTTTAAAAGTTTTTTCTGTAATGCAAAGATTACGTTCATTGAAATCATTAACATCGTTGCAAGTTCTTGAAAAGCGAACAAGCTGTGAGATATAAACCCCATAAGATGTTGCACGGGGAACATCGCCGTCTAAAAACGGAAAATTTACTATATTAAGTTGTAGTTCTTTAGGGTAAATCTTATTAACAAGTAATGGAAAATGGTTATTATCTATATTAAATAAATCAACAAGGTACCTCCAGGTGTTGTTAAAAGCTGTAATTACAGTCCACACTCGTTGTGTCGAAGACGTCGGGACCGTACATTTTAATTCGAGATATCCGAAGTTCGACACATCCGAATTGGCGTCAATTCACGAATATTATTCCTATATTTTTCCAATGCTGACATGATCGTGAGTGCTTGAACTCGTTTACGCCCACGCCTAAGAACACGTATATGTACATTTCACTGGATCTAATTGATCTACAAAACAGAACTGAAAAAATATATTAACTCGATTATATTAATTACGTGTAAAAACATCATCGTAAAGTTTCGGTGTTTGTGTAGCATCGTCGTCGTCTTCACTCTGAGTGTTAATGTCGTCTTTCGTTAATTTTGTTATTACATAAACTAATTCAAATTTACATCACATAATCGTTAATTTGGAGCTTTTTGTGCTTCAATATTGGGGGAGAGGTGATTACGTTTAAATTATGCTTTTGCATTTGTTGTCCTAAACGAATAAACTCATATTTTATCGGCCTGGTTGTCACAATGTCACTTTTATTGTTTTATTAAATGTTGTTTTTTGAAAAACTGATATTAATTACATTTACGAATACGAATATTTTAAACCCGAATCCATTAAATAAGCAAATATTTTACTGAACAGGTGATAATCGTTAATTATTATGAAATAATGATATCTTCTTTTCCGACAAGTTCTCTCTTTGATGAAGCCGCGCGCATTGTTCGACCGTGGCAAGTTTCACACTTATCCGATGATTTTACATAGCATAATTTAGCCTGCGTGTTCTAAATTTACTTCGACTTATAAAAACATTGTTTAATTCGAATTCGAGTTAAAAGGTTAATATTATAGGTAAAAGGAACACATTTTGACGGGACCGTTAAATTAATTCGAGATAACCGATGTTTCGACTTAAGCGAGTTTGACACAACGAGTGTGGACTGTATATCATCTTGCCTTGGTTTCAGTCCACCAGATGCTATTTCATGTTTAGAAAATGTCGACGCTGGAAGCATAATTTATTACGATTTGAAGATGTCATCACCTTAGAAATGAATGCAATACTACATAAACACATATATCTTCGGTAAAATATGTTTTACACAGGCTGTCAACACTTTCCATGGTTTAAAATACTATTTTTACTTTCACTTTTGCGATTTTGTAGGCGACAATCTGCTTTGTTGAAATGGGTTAGTGATAAAAGCACGTTTTAGTTACTCGGCGTCAGATCCTGATATCGTAGCGGTGTGTAGGGAATGATTTTAATCAGATTGCAGAACACCATAAATAATTAACGAAAATAAGAACCCGAGGTCAGTAGAAAAAACATTTTACTCGTTTGACATTTTTCGCTGGCAGGCTATTTCCAGTAAAATATCATTTCACTGTTCTGTATTGGAAAAATGGAGAGAGAGAGAGAGAGAGAGAGAGAGAGAGAGAGAGAGAGAGAGAGAGAGAGCGAAAAGAGAGAGATAATTATTATGTCAAACATATTCTTCTTTCCAATGCTCACTTTTATATCACAGCCAACATAGATTCGGATATTGTTCAATCACCCCAAGGATATACTTGCTGCTTTTTGAATTTTGCTTTTGGCGTTGTCTGTGATATGCAGGATTTATATTATCAGATCCCCTGTTAAAATTCTATTTTGTTTAGTTCCGCCTTTTTTCGTTTAGGACAAACGCATTCATCTATCTGGTTACTATACGAAGCTGAACATGGAATGGTATTAATCTGAAAATACCGCATTGAAGGTTGCATGTTCACCGCCATATGCATACCATCGTTTGCGATGGATCAAAATTGTACTGTTTATTGGTGTAAATATTGAGTTGCGCTCAACCCCGGGCTATGCGGCTTTGGCAGTAATTTGCATTCCATTACTGCCCATGAACATTCTCAATTAAACCGAATCTGCATTATATTCGTGTTTGTAGTGTTCGGTGACTTTCAAAGTTCCCTTTTCATCTATTTTAATCAGCTTGAAACATGTCATTTACAGTTAGAGTGATTAAAAGAAAACATATTTCGCCAACCAACTGAAAATATTTTCAGTTACCACTGTGTCCTTGTAAATAAAGTTACAGACAGTGTAGGAATATTGATTCATTCAGATCAAACCAAACTATTAAATCTTTTTTGAATGGATACGCACATTTCGATGACATTGAAGTTTGTTGAGAAGTATGTCATGTAAGATCAAAGTTATTTCCAACGAGTCTACAGTATATGCTCTTACCAAGCGAGAATGTCGACATTGTCATTTATTAAGTTTCATGAAATGATATGATTTTTTTTGCCTTAAATTTCCTAAGAATTTGCAAGTCAATCAGAAAACGACATAATACATTAAAATAATTATTTAACATGAAGGATGAGGGAGTCAGGAAATGATGTAACATGATATGAAACTGAACGAAAGTGGAACAAAATATTGTTCATTCCGAACTTAGTTTGGGTTCATGCTATATTACATTTCGTTTCGTCCATTGTTTTCTGCTTGAGGGTAAAGCTATTGTCTAGAAACCATATATCGATAATCATGGAATGGTATTTATCTGAAAAAAAAATACTCGATTAAAAATACCCGATTCGCCGTCATAAGCAAACCATTGTTTCGGGTAAATCAGCTGCTTACAAATATTTAGCTGACCTGAACACGGGAAATTATTTCCGTAACTGATAATAATCAGGTTCTAACAAACCGAGTACTTAATATTGTAAATACTTTTTTATAATTACAACAGTTTCGTATGTGCGACCATAAAAAGTCTCAACGTTCATTCAATCAATTCTAATATTACTTTATCTCTCAGGGATGGCAGGTGACATTCACTTTTCACACCTCTCCCACTCAACTACTCTCATATACCGCATTGAAGGTTGCATGTTCACCGACTTTCTGTTATGTTTAAATTAAGTCATTCTAACAATTTTCCATCTCTGGATACAAAATTATCCTAATGAACTACAGGTTAATAAAGCGAACAGTTCAGAAAAGCAAGCAATCTTATAAATCTGTTCATTGAAAATGATTAAGTTTTCCTTTATTAACCTTATAGATGAATAGGGAACTTTTAAAGCCAAAGAACACGACAAATATGAAATACTGCAGGCTCGTTTTGAGTGAGCCTGTTCAAGGGCAGTAATGGAAATGCATATAACTCCTCACGCCGCCTAGCCAGAAAATAAAAAGCAATCTCATTTTTTATTTTGGAAACAACATCTGTAAATTCAAAAAGTAAGGTTACCAATACGATATTTTACAGCACTCTGCATGTCTGGCGATTAACCCATCTACAGTTAATCGTTATGCTTATTTTATTTGGTTGCACGACGGTGGAAGAGGTTTATAGGGAAATCTTTTAAAAGTACATATAAGATTGATCTAATTCTATTTTTACATGATATCGTGTTCTTGCTGATTTGACTCCAGAGGCTCTAGTCTCGGTAAGGTCATTGAGTAACCACCCTTTCGCTCTACAATGCAATCACCTATTTATCTTTTATATGTTTGTGTGACTTTGCATGCAACGTTGTCGTGTTGATGGATGGGGTGGAATTTATTGTGGCAAGTGTGGGGTTGATGCACCATAGTACCTGCTTAAAACCCACAGTGGCAAATTGTTTTTTTACCACTGACTGTTACCAATCGGGTCTCTTTCTCGATGACAGTTTGAGGTGTTTTTTTTTGGAATTGATCATGTTATTACCCATGCTCAGTTTTCTCTCCACTTGTTAGATGTGTAGGGAGGCTATGTCTTCTGGATGTGGACATTCCCGATATGTATATACTACTATTTTACTTGGTTACATACGACACAGGCAAAATCGCGTGTGTGTTGTTCTCATTTATTAATAGCAATATACATTTTCTTAGAAAAACCAATATGTTCTCGCTGAATGATTAATAAGCATAGGAAAGCTTAGATAAAAGCGATTCATAATTTTGACTCCATCTGTAAGTCCAATCTCTATCAAGAGACAGCAAGGAACGACAACTCAGTATGGAGAGTGCTGAAAGTAAATGGAATGAAAGATTATAGTTTACATAACATCTTGTTTATACTTTAGTTATTTAATAACAAGTAATAAAAAAGTACCAAACGGACAGAAGTTGTTGCAGACGCTTCACTTTTATGTCCAAAAAGGTAATATTGCGTGTTTTACGTTTTGTTTCATGGTATGAAAAGGTGAAATATGCATATCAGGAATCGCCACATTCAGAAAAAACAGCATCCCCACACAGTCAAGAAGAAGAGAGGGAGAGAGCATGGTTAATAAAATGATCAGTTTCAAAAGAGACACCACTAACAATTAACAAAAATGAGAACCCGGGGGGTCATCGCCTTGGAACGGTCAGTGGCAAATCAAATTGCCACTGGGGGTTTAAACCAGGTTCTAGGGTGCACCAACCTCACACTTGCCCCAACAGGTTCTCATATCACAAAACAAATACAAGTTGTCTTGGTGAAACAAATCCAACCCACTTATTGGCTCAACAATGTTGCATGCAAAAGCACACAAACATATAAAACATAAGAATCTAATAGCATTGCCAAGCCAAAGGGGGGTACTCAATGATCTTACCGAGATCAGAGCTCCTGGAGTAAAATCAGCAAGAACACGGTGACAGGGATAAAAGAAACAAAAGAATATCTTTTCTGTCTAGATTTTAAGTATGTTCTTCTCAGTTCAAGATACTAGTCTTTTAACTAATTATGAACTTCTTGAAGCTGTCGGACGATACATACTTGACATTTGTGATATACTTGCCTGTGATATTAACATTTGTTCCGATTTCATGTTGTCTATTTTGTTCAGCAAATCCCTTAAATTGTTTAACAGACGAAAGGAAAATTGCGGCGTTCTTAAAAATCCGTCGTGTGTAACAGACTGTTTAGATGCGTGAAGTTGCAATACTTCTAATTGACCATTCGCTGCTAATTTCCGGAACAAGCACTTTTGTATAATTATATTAGAGATTAATATGCACTCAAATCAAATTAGCAAAACTGAGTTCAGAATTATTCAGAGAGATTCAGAAAATTGCTGATAAATACGTGTTGTTGTTATAATAATTGTAGTTCCCAGACATTGACTTCTTAATTAAATATAAGCTTTGATATAGTGATATGTACTTTTGTTCCTGAAAACATGAAATCTGCGAACAGACATCTTTACATTATAATTCTGTTGACTATATAACACTTATCAGCACTCTGATTTTCAAAAAAAAGTGAAATGTGCATATCAGGAATCGCCACACTCACAAAACACAGCCTCCCCACGCAGCGAAAAAGAAGAGAGGAGGAGAGAACCTGTTTGTTATAAGTATGTCAATTCAAATAAGACGCCACAAATAATTAATAAAAAGAGAACCGTTGAAGTTACCGCATTGGAACGGTCAATGAAAAAAACAAATTGCCACTGGGGGTTTTAACCAGGTTCTAGGGTGCACCAACCTCACACTTGCCCAAACAGGTTCTCATATCAAAAAACAAGTACAAGATGTCTTGGTGAAAAAAGTCCAAACCATCCATCAGCTCAACAATGTTGCACGCAAAAGCACACAAACATATATAAGCTAATAGCATTGAAAAGCCTAAGGGGCGGTACTTATTTTCACTAGCAAAAGACTTTTTTCAGTGAGAGTGGTTAGCTTGTCTCTTATTAAAATTATGAGGGAGAGAAGTATACAAGTTTACCATTTCTTGGCATCATTTTGGAGGTATTGTGACTGAAACGGAAACGGAACGCAGTGAATACCCTAGCAAAATATTTGGCATGGAAAAGCCTTAAATTATGTATGTTGATTCTGAGACTAAAGAATCCAACAACGATAGCGTATGAGATACGTTTTAAAAGTACCAGTCGAACGTTCGCCCTTTAAGGCGTGAATAATCAATCAATACAATGTCGATGTGATCTCTGTCCCGAAGATTACACGAACAGGTGTGAAATGTTTTGTCAACAGCCTGGGTGAAGTAGCGGTCCTATCATAAGTGTTGTAAATTGGAATTTTCGGCTCTATTACAAAATTGGCAGTACTATCTATGCTCTTTGCTCGTCTATGATTTGTTTTGAATATAAAAAGGTGACATATGCATATCAGGAATCGCCACATTCAGAAAAAACAGCATCCCCACACAGTCAAGAAGAAGAGAGAGGGAGAGAGCATGGTTAATAAAATGATCAGTTTCAAAAAAGACACCACTAACAATAAACAAAAATGAGAACCCGAGGGGATACCGCCTTGGAACGGTCAGTGGCAAATCAAACTGCCACTGGAGGTTTAAACCAGGTTCTAGGGTACACCAACCTCACACTTGCCCCAACAGGTTCTCATATCACAAAACAAGTACAAGTTGTCTTGGTGAAACAACTCCAGCCCACTTATCGGCTCAATAATGTTGCATGCAAAAGCACACAAACAATAAAACATAAGAAGTTAATAGCATTGCAAAGCCAAAGGGCTGGTACTCAATGATCTTACCGAGACCAGAGCTCCTGGAGTAAAATCAGCAAGAACACGATGACAGGGATAAAAGAAACAAATCGAGCTTCTAGGTTCTTTTAAGAAAAGATTTCCCCATAAACCTTCATAAACTCTTAAACCCCTGCGACCGTCGTGCAACCAAAGAGGTAAGCATAATGATCAACTGTAGTAGGGTTAACATCAGGCCTGCAGAGCGCTGCAGAATATTGTGTCGGTAACCTTTCTTTTTAAATTTACAGATGGTTTTTACGAATAACCGGGAGAAATTAATATTGCCTCTTATCTTTTTAAGTTTATACATTTAATCTCCATAAAAACAGGCTGGGAAATACCGTGTTGCAATAGTGATTATAAACTGCACCTGTATTTATGAATTAGATCTGGGTATCGGCGATAAAACTTGCAAAAGGTTTTCCTTAATTTGTGATAGCGATAACCTTGATTTAAAAGTTTTTCTGTAATGCAAAGATTATGTTATAAGGATTCGGTCAAGCATACTGATCCGACGAAACAGTTTCGTCGCCTCGAGATGTTTTTGACTGGAGGATTTCCAATTTAAAATGGTGAAGTTTGGCGAAGTATTATTCGTTTAAAGTCTTTGGTTTAAGAATAACTCTCACTCTGCCATCTTACAATGGTCGAATGAAATTGTTTCATGTAAACTTTAGTTTGAAATTCATCAGCAATATTTGTGTGGCGGCCGTTAAAAGTCTCCCCGTACATATAATCAGTACATATACTGTTATCAGTAAAATAATCCGTTACCGATGTCATGCAGTGATGATATCGTTTATCAGGGTTATCCTATCAACCTTTTGGCGGGTTGTTCCGGCTAGCTCAGGGGACCATCAATGTGAACTATGCAAAAGTTACCGATTAAATTCCTATTTTTTTTAAATGAAGACAAAGAAAACGAAAATGTTCAAGTTTTTTTACCTCTAATTTTGTATAGAACGGTTTGAGAACTAAATTTTTGAAGTATCCGAGACACGGAATATAATGACAGAAATAAAAAATGAGATCTAGCACCTAACATGACTGATCAATATTACCCTAAAACTACTCAAAAACCTCCAAAACTCTTCTACAGTCACAAGTACGTGAAACATTCAGGAATAAACTATCAATAAGTTTATTTGTACCAATTTGAACTTTACATTTTCATAGAACCAAACAGAAAAATACCATGTCAAAGTTTCATTGACCGGTTATTTGTTACTTTATCTTAATATCAATGATCTAAAGTATGTTGACTCAACTGTAGTAGCTAAACAAAGCTCTAAGTAATAAGCTTACAGAAATCCGGAAAATATAATGGAAACCTCCGCTTAAGGGCCCTTTTAATACCGCAGAAATAACATAACAACGGGTCTTAATTTGTAGGGTACATTTTCCCGGGAACAATAAACTACTTTGTTTGTCGTGTTTCCTGAACATCAAATGTCTTATATTATCCTCTTATTCAGAATTCAGAAATAAATTTGTTGATCTATTTTATTGTGATTCACCTTTATATAGAAATTAAATCACAAGCACACTTGGTACATGTATGTGTGCTGATGTTTGATGAAGTCTTCAATACACGTTGTTGTTTTTACTGTCGGACAATATTATCTACAAAAGCATAATTATTTTCCTTTAATAGAATTAAAGTTTGTCATTGTTTATTATGCAAAACAGATTTAAATATACTTATTCACACACATATAAAGATGAAATGGCATGTCAATATTATCCACACTGAAAACACACAGACAACAAACAACACAGCCAAAACCAGAGTGGAAAAGAGAAAAAAGGTATATACAATATTCAAATTCAAATTAAGACACCACTAATAATTAACAAAAATGAAAATCTGAGGGATTACCGCCTTGAAACGGTCAGTGGCAAAACAATTAGTAACTGGACGGATTAAAACCAGTTGTGTTGACCAGAAAACGGATATTACTGATATTTATCAAATTATCAAGATATCTCCAGGAGTTGTTAAAGGCTTTAAAATATCATCTTGGAAAGAAGACAGAAATAGATAACAAAAAGTATCTTCCCAAGCAGTATAAAAACTATCGGCATAGAAGGGATGCACAGTTATAAACATTATGGATGCTATTACTTTAATGTTATAACTAGAGGTACCAAATCTAAATCTATCATAAATAATGTCCAAGAGCGACTTGACAAGGTCTAGACAAGTTCATTAAGTACATCATTAGAACCACCTGTACTTGAATTATCTTGGCGATCGAAATTATTACGATTTTAACTCTATAAGATCACTCCTATTGCTGGAAGAAATATTCCTTCAAATGGATCAATTAGTAGACAAAAACAATAGAAATGCATGATCTTGTTCAGATTATCAAATTTTTTTTTGAAGACTTTTCCCAAGGGACTACTTTTTTTAAATAAAAACAAAATTGTAACAATGAATTTCTATCGGAGTTGGAAGGACGGTATTAACCGTTCTTGAAGGACAAAGTACATCGAACAAACATTATTTTTAAAGGCTCGTTTCTCGTGTCGTTATTCTTTTCGACTAATGTAAACGATATCACAAAAACTTTACCGAGTATTACTTGTCATTATGTGAATGATACACTTCTTGTCCCAAACATCATCAAACATAGCAGACCTTGGCGGAATTTAAAACCACGAGTTACAAGTGTGAGGAAAATTATTTGATGATATAGCTTTGACCGAGTCTAACTGTTAAAAACTTTTTGGTTATTTTAATGCTTTGTGTTAAATTAGTGTTGTTGAACGATAAAGTTCGAGGAATTCCTTCAAATGGTATAAAAGAAAGTGCCGTTCATTGTCACTAGGCAGTCTGTTTCTGAGAGTCGAGGTGTTCACATGTTTGAATTTCGATTCAACATTGGTCTGCATTATAGGTCCAATATAGTACAGCTCTGTACTAGGGCATATTGACCGGGTTGTTTCGGTGTGAAAGTATTGGTTGAAGCTAGGGTTGTTTAAGATAGTGTCCTCAGACAATTGCTGGAAACACATGCGTCTGAGATACTTGTAAGGTAGCTTCAGCTTAAGTGTTGAGGACAGGGTTTAGATAGTGACCTCAGACAATTGCTGGAAACACATGCGTCTGAGACACTTGTGTCCCTAAGGTAGCTTCAGAGTAGGCATTGAGGGTAGGGTTTCTAGATAGTGCCTTCAGACAATTGCTGGAAACACATGCGTCTGAGACACTTCTGTCCCTCAGGTAATTTCAGAGTAGGTGTTGAGGATAGGTTTTAGGTTAGACAGTGTTCTCGGACTATTGCTGACGAAGAGGTTCTCGTATCCTCGGGATATCACATAGGTCTGAGACACTATTGTTCAGCAGGGATTAGTGTTGAGTGTATGTTTGAAGTCGTTTTGGTTGAGGTTTTTTTTTAATAGTGATTGTTCATGATTTTGTTGAGCACTGTTTGAAAGTTCTGTTTGCTCGGATTTGATCATTGTAAGAGTGTAATTTATTGTTCGAGGATTTGTTGAACGTTGTAGTTCGAAGCTTCATGTCATAGTTAATTGCTCAGCGTATGCGTTGATGGTGTGCTTGAGGTTCATGTAAGATTGTTTATTTCTAACTGTGATTATGCTCAGCGTGAGTGACTGAGAGTTTAAGAATAATCATTTTGTCCAGGCGTTCATTGTCCTGGAGATTGTTTGCATATGTTCGGCTGATTCTAACCTTGATAATTTTGTTTCGACCCAATCATTTCTGAAATCATTAAAATCATTTTGGAGCAAAGAAGCTCAGGAAAAATTTATTATATTGTTAAAACAGTACATTGCCCTGACATACGTTGGATTCTTTATTCGAGAAAAATTATATATATATATATATAGGCTGAGGCAAATAGTCTGAGTGCCTTCCGCTCGAGGAATGTATAGTTGAAATACGTTGACCTTTACTTTATTGTTTGTTAGCATTGTTTTTATATAAATCGTATAGGGGTCTGTTGATCGTCTATAACTTAGAATGGCTGAACACCGATCTGGAAATAGGTCAGAAGTTGATGACAGAGATATGGCTTTATTTTTCCGAGAGTTGCAATTCCTCAAGCTTGAGAATGAAAGTTTGAGGTTGCAGTTGGAAAAATGACCATTGAGAAGCAACTTAGTGAACTGACACTGATGCCAAGCCCAAGACGGTCTCCAGAACCAGAAACTGGGCAAGAGCGTGTTTTGATTGATTTGCCAGATGTACCCCAAGCTTCAAGCACTCCGTATGTTCCTTCAGAAGTTCATAGAGAGTTTGAACATACTGAAGTTAAGGGTGTCAGCAAAAAGCCTCGTGGTACACCAAAAGAGGTGACCAAGAGCCCAACATTGGATTGTGATCAAACATGTTTGGGTTGGGACAGATTCGTGACGAAACGAAAGAAAGTGACAGTAGATGATGACAATTTGAGGACCCATATGCCAGATTTTGATTATGAAGATAGAGGTCCTGTTCCTAAGAAAGATCCCAAAGTCTATGTGAAACCAGCAACATTTGATGGTTCCGGATCTTGGCTGGACTATATTGCGCATTTCGAGGCATGTTCGGAAATTAATGGCTGGACAGAAAAGCAGAAAGGTCTCTACTTGGCTGTGTCCTTGAGAGGCCAAGCTCAGGGTGTGTTTGGAAACTTAAGTTCGAGCAAACACAGTTATGACCAGCTAACAAGGGCTCTGGAAGAAAGGTTTTCTCCGCCAAACCAGACAGAACTTTACAGAGCACAACTCCGGGACAGACGACAAAGAGCTTCTGAAACATTGTCTGAAATGGGCCAGGATATAAGAAGATTAACAAATCTTGCATATCCATCAGCCCCAGCTGATGTACGAGAGACATTAGCCAAAGAAAAATTTATTGAATCTCTTTCAAGCTCAGACATGAGGCTGAGGATAAAACAAGCCCGGCCTACAAGATTGAACGATGCAGTCAGACATGCTGTCGAACTGGAGGCGTTCAACCGAGCTGAGAAGAAGACGCTCGAGAGTCAAGGGCTGTTGTGTACAGTAAGAAATTCAGACACACCCTCTAAACAAAAGCCAAATGAGGAGATTGAAACGTTAAAGAAGTCAATGAATGAGCTAAAGGCCACCATGAAAAGTCTGCAAAGTCAGCTAGGTGTAAGCAATAATACGAGGTTTGCTAGAAAACCTTTCACATGTTATAAATGTGGCCAAGAAGGGCATTCCAAGAGATATTGTCCGGAGCTTCGCCAGTCACATGACAATGCTCAGGGAAATTCCAAAGTAGCCAGCAGCGTAAAGAGGTCATCTTGAACAGGCTCGGGATTATACGTCGAAGCAAAGATAAATGGTACTCCAGCTACTTGCCTGATAGATACTGGTTCTACTTTGACAATAGTCTCTTCAAAGTTTATGAATAGTGTTCAAGCTCTGTCTAGTCTTGAAAGTTTCAAGCACAATATCTTTACTGCTTCGGGAACTGTTATGCAAAGCATAGGCAGTACAAGTGTTATTATAAAAATAGGAGGGTTCGAGACACTTGTTAATGTTCTGATAGCAAATATTGATGCTGAGGTTATACTTGGGCTTGATTATATAAGGTCACAAGGGATTGTGATAGACATAGCAAATGAGATTATGGTTATACAAGAGAAAGTGTTCAAGTTGAATTGTGTTGGCCCCATAGGATGTTCCAGGGTAAGGGTATGTAATTTGAAAGTATGTTATGAGAAAAGATTTAAGTGTGAAAAGTGTACAAGGACTTTTAAGAGGAGTAAATATCTCAGAAGACACATAAGATTGAAACATGGTGAAATGACTGGTGATAAAGTTGTGGCGAACAAGGTTGGGGGTAATTTTGAAAATGAACGTCGGATGAATATGGGCCCCGAAAATTCAGTCTGGGATCGGAAGTCAGATGTTATTCTCAGACATAAAGAGGCGTTTGATGGGAGAGATTTATCGTCTGAGCAGGAAAAGACGACGATAGAGTGTAATTTTAGAAAAGGATACAAGGTGAGAAGTGGACATATTTGTGTCAGTAAAACGTTGCACGATTACGGTAGTATGGCCGAGAAGTTAAGGAAGTCTGATCATTACATAGGTTGAGAAACGGATATTTTGTTCAGCCAGAGAGGTGATTAGGTCAGATGATGAATTTTCAAGTTATATTATTGTGTTTTTGTTAAATTGTGTTCATGCGGGACGCATGTAGTCGGAGGCGTGGGTAATGTGAGGAAAATTATTTGATGATATAGCTTTGACCGAGTCTAACTGTTAAAATCTTTTTGGTTATTTTAATGCTTTGTGTTAAATTAGTGTTGTTGAACGATAAAGTCCGAGGAATTCCTTCAAATGGTATAAAAGAAAGTGCCGTTCATTGTCACTAGGCAGTCTGTTTCTGAGAGTCGAGATGTTCACATGTTTGAGTTTGGATTCAACATTGGTCTGCATTATAGGTCCAATATAGTACAGCTCTGTACTAGGGCATATTGACCGGGTTGTTTCGGTGTGAAAGTATAATTGAAGCTAGGGTTGTTTAAGATAGTGTCCTCAGACAATTGCTGGAAACACATGCGTCTGAGATACTTGTAAGGTAGCTTCAGCATAAGTGTTGAGGACAGGGTTTAGATAGTGACCTCAGACAATTGCTGGAAACACATGCGTCTGAGACACTTGTGTCCCTAAGGTAGCTTCAAAGTAGGCATTGAGGGTAGGGTTTCTAGATACTGCCTTCAGACAATTGCTGGAAACACATGCGTCTGAGACACTTCTGTCCCTCAGGTAATTTCAGAGTAGGTGTTGAGGATAGGTTTTAGGTTAGACAGTGTTCTCGGACTATTGCTGACGAAGAGGTTCTCGTATCCTCGGGATATCACATAGGTCTGAGACACTATTGTTCAGCAGGGATTAGTGTTGAGTGTATGTTTGAAGTCGTTTTGGTTGAGGTTTTTTTTTAATAGTGATTGTTCATGATTTTGTTGAGCACTGTTTGAAAGTTCTGTTTGCTCGGATTTGATCATTGTAAGAGTGTAATTTATTGTTCGAGGATTTGTTGAACGTTGTAGTTCGAAGCTTCATGTCATAGTTAATTGCTCAGCGTATGCGTTGATGGTGTGCTTGAGGTTCATGTAAGATTGTTTATTTCTAACTGTGATTATGCTCAGCGTGAGTGACTGAGAGTTTAAGAATAATCATTTTGTCCAGGCGTTCATTGTCCTGGAGATTGTTTGCATATGTTCGGCTGATTCTAACCTTGATAATTTTGTTTCGACCCAATCATTTCTGAAATCATTATAATCATTTTGGAGCAAAGAAGCTCGGGAAAAATTTATTATATTGTTAAAACAATACATTGCCCTGACATACGTTGGAATCATTTTTCGAGAAAAATTATATATATATAGGCTGAGGCAAATAGTCTGAGTGCCTTCCGCTCGAGGCACGTTACACAGGTAATTTCTCCTGATCTTTTTGATATATAGCAATCTCTCTTTTCTTTGAACAGCGACCGCTTAAACAAACCTTTAGTGAAAGTTGAGCTCATTCCTCTTATTAAAATGTATTTTTGCATTAATGGTAAAACAGTTATAAATGCAAACCATCGTCTAAAATGGATCAAAATTGTACTGCCTGCTGGTGTAAATATTGGGTTTCGCTCAACCCGATGCTAGGCTGCGTGGACGGTAATATGTGTTTTCATTATTGTTCAAAAACAGACTCAATCAAACCGAGACTCCAATAATTTCGTTTTTGATGTGATTGGTGTCTTTCGAAATTCCCTTTCCATCTATTATAAATGTATTTTCCGCCAGTTAAGTGAAGCGAGTTAGGCGGAAAAAAATGACCTTTAATTGGGTAAGTTCTTTTGATTGTTTTGTTGTTTTGTTCACTGGTTTAATGCATGAGTTGTCGTGTGTAATGTTAGTTTATGTATGGTCATTCAGGTTTGGGCATTCAACGCTTACAGACACATTTTTAAGTACGGGGAAACTATACGGTATATATATATATATAAACCACAGGAACCTGAATTTCTTTCAATAATCACCCCGATCCCACATATATGACGTTGGACCCTATATACATATATAATAAACACAAGGAATGCAACGGATTCGTACCCCACCCACTAACCCGTCATAAGAATTTTCCAGCTGCAGCATTCACACGGAGTTTTCGCTTGTCAAACATTTGTTTCATTCTTTATTTTGTCGTCCACTCAATTGCGTGACGTCACCCAGTTTCACACCGGGGCAAATGAAAATAATATTTTTGAAATATGAAAATAACATGATACTACTGTATTAATTGTAAAAAAAAATACACTAGTCAAAAGTTCTAAATGCACACTTCATAAATGTTGATTTTCCGAACTATTTGACAGAATCTTTCAAAATATTATAAATTATAATAAAGAAGTATCAATATCCTATTAACCCACACAAACAAACTGGAATATGCTTAGTGCAATTAAAAAATAAGAACATGTTTAGCTCACTGGTACACAGATTGCAATTCTCAAGTAAATAATCATTGCATCCGCTATAAGTTGTGATCATTTTTTCATCTTTTTATTATCAAAATTTGATGTAAGTGTCAAGGAAATGTTGAGGTTTGTCATTTCATTTCACTTAACTAATTTCCTGTAGCTTCTTAATGATCTGATGGGGAGAATGAGCCCAACACGCTCTTCTCTATTTTATCCATAACGCGATAACGTGGGCGTCAGGGAGAAAATTCTATTTTCCTCAAATTGGTTTTCGCCAAAAGTTTTTTAGTGGTCTAGCGATTTGGGACGATGCAATTCTCTATGATAGATGTGTATCAGCCTTTTCAAAAGAAAAAAGTATTTATTTCGATAAAATAGACCGGTAATTCGGACAGTATTTTGTCCGAATAAACATGATTTTCGATTAATTCGGTTTTGAAGTTTAGTTGATATCTTTTAATTTAAGTTTTAGAGTTTTGATAATTTAGCACTTATCAAACAAATGCAATTCTCAAATTTTCGTTTTTACGTCATTTTTCATAAATATTTAATGACGTAAGAGAGTAACGTCAACCGCTCAACGTAAGAGTAGTTATCAATCTAGAAAATAATTTCATTTGAGTTTTTTCTTATTATGATAAAATATGCAAAAATGAGACATTTATTTTTCATTTACGAATAACATCAGGATGTTTTATAACAAATTAAAAGTAGTGCCAATTAAGAGCAGTTTGACGGCACTTTCGTGGCTAACAGTCGTCAAACGTTTCATAGTTATAAAACTTTGGTGTGTGTTTTTAGATTGTCCGGTGTCGGTTAACATGTGGAAAACAAAATCGGATGTAAAAAGTTCAATTTCGATTGCCGCACGGGGATTAGGCATAAATAGCGTATGCCGACGTAGATTACGTACTACGTAAAACAAATGCACAGTTTTCAAATAATTTTTATTGTTTGATCATATTTAACATAATTTCAAACTTTTTTTGAATTATGATTATTTTACTTTGAGATATTCAACATTGAAAAGTGTGCAATAAGAACATTTGACGAGTGTATATTAATGTTTTGTTATAAAGATTAATGTGTTCAAGTTGTTGTTCATTTGTTTCAATAAAATGAAATGTAAAAATAACATGCGGGAAAACCAGGGTGAAAACCAGAGAGCTGTATGTTCCGTAGGTTGCACTAAAGTAAAACCCAAATCCCATTTTGCGATTGTAAATTGCCAATGTCCAATGTAAAAAGTGCGTTCTATCATCTTGTTTGCAAGCTTACCACCTTAGCATATGAATGTATACGTTTTGTCTTTGAGAAATCAACAACAAATATGCTTGTTTAACAGAAAGTTAAAAGTGTCCTGACCTTTGTGGTCCAATTTGAAACGCGGTATCGCAGGAACGTTGCAACAACGTTTTATGTAGATCGCTTCAATAAATAAAATATAGGCATGAAGTCGATTCCGTTTCCATTACTCCTTATTTAAGCCATACAATTCACCGATTTAGTATATTTGAACGGCATTTTTTGTGATTTAAATACAATCAGAAACGAACAAAGCATTTTCACCGCGTTTGCAAACAGAAACCGGAAATAGGGTTTTTCGAAGTTCCCATTCGCCCCGGTGTAGAACTAAGTGACGTCACGCAATGGAGTGGACGACAAAATAAAGAACGAAACAAACGTTTGATAACCGATTCCAGAATGACTATTATTAAGGTACTATGATTGCAAATAACAGATTTTTATTTTGTTCAAATGTTTGACCAGCGAAAAATCCGTGCCAAGGCTGCAGCTGGAAAATTCTTATAACGGGTTAATGGGTGGAGAATGAATCCGTTGCATTCCTTGTGTTTATTATATATGTATATAGGGTCCAACGTCATATATATTAAAATTAATTCAGGTTCCTGTGATATAAACAGTATGTATAGGCATTTATGATAATATTACAGATTGAAATCAATAAATGTTTTATGTAAAAGTTCCAAGTTGTATAATGTATGTTTGATGTTTCTATGTATCGGATACGGTGAAGAACATTATGTAAGCTTTGCCCAAGTGCTCAATACAATTATATACATGTATATATATACATTATATGAAACAGTATGTCTTTGTTGTTTACTTGTACAAAGATCTGTGAGGTCAAAGGAAATAATCTTTAACTTAGAATCTCTGCGTTGAGAATAATTATTAAACAAACCGATACCATAGGAAAATCTAGGGCGATAAAACAGTGTTAAAACCTGTTATGCTAAAGTGAAGTTCCCAACAATAGTCGATACCTACCGGAACCTTACTTTGCATAACGAATGAATATGTAGATAATTATATTCGATGCAGCAAACAGCAATTTAAGTGGCAAAACCTTCACACTGACAGATTTGAAATATATAGAGTCAAAGTTACTTTACTATAAAGAGAAGTAACAAAGACTTTTCTGCTGATCGTAGACTCAAGAATTATTCAATGATTTCAAAATTTGCCAGTAATGTCAATGTACAGGGACCCAACAGTCGTCAACCTTCCAGTTACGACGAATAGAATGCAATTGGCTTGCTAACGCTGTATCTGGATAGTATGCAATTGGATGGCTAACGAAGTATCTAGATAGTATGCGATTGACTGGATGACGAAGTATCTGGGTAGTATGCGATAGGCTAGATAACAAAGTATCTGGATAGTATGCGATTGGCTGGATGACGAAGTATCTGGATAGTATGCGATTGGCTGGATAACAAAGTATCTGGATAGAATGCGATTGGCTGGATGACGAAGTATCTGGATAGAATGCGATTGGAAAGCTAACGAAGTATCTGGATAGTATGCGATTGGCTGGATAACGAAGTATCTGGATTGTATGCGACTATCTGGATGACGAAGTATCTGGATAGTATGCGATTGGCTGGCTAAAGGAGTATCTGGATAGTATGCGATTGGCTGGCTAAAGGAGTATGTGGATAGTATGCGATTGGATGGCTAACGAAGTATCTGGATAGTATGCGATTGGCTGGCTAACGGAGTATCTGGATAGTATGCGATTGGCTAGATAACTAAGTATCTAGATAGTAAGCGATTGGCTAGACAACGAAGTATCTGGATAGTATGTGATTGGCTAGATAACGAAGTATCTGGATAGTATGCGACTGGCTAGATAACGAAGTATCTGGATAGTATGCGATTGGCTACATAACGAAGTACCTGGATATTATGCGATTGGCTAAATAACGGAGTATCTGGATAGTTTGCGATTGGCTAGATAACGAAGTATCTAGATAGTAAGCGATTGGCTAGATAACGAAGTATCTGGATAGTATGTGATTGGCTAGATAACGAAGTATCTGGATAGTATGAGATTGGAAAGCTTACGAAGTGTCTAGATAGTAAGCGATTGGCTAGATAACGAAGTATCTGGATAGTATGTGACTGGCTAGATAACGAAGTATCTGGATAGTATGCGATTGGCTACATAACGAAGTACCTGGATATTATGCGATTGGCTAAATAACGGAGTATCTGGATAGTATGCGATTGGCTAGATAACAAAGTATCTGGATTGTATGCGATTGGCTAAATAACGGAGTATCTGGATAGTATGAGATTGGCTAGATAACGAAGTATCTGGATAGTATGCGATTGGCTGGCTAACGAAGTATCTGGATAGTATTCGATTGGCTGGCTAACGAAGTATCTGGATAGTATGCGATTGGCTTAATAACGAAGTATCTGGATAGTATGCGATTGGCTGGCTAACGAAGTATCTGGATAGTATGCGATTGGCTAGATAACGAAGTATCTGGATAGTATACGATTGGCTAGATAACGAAGTATCTGGATAGTATGCGATTGGCTAGATAACGAAGTATCTGGATAGTATGCGATTGGCTAGATAACGAAGTATCTGTATAGTATGCGATTGGCTAGATAACGAAGTATCTGAATAGTATGCGATTGGCTGGCTAACGAGGTATCTGGATAGTATGCGATTTGCTAGATAACGAAGTATCTGGATAGTATGCGATTGGCTGGCTAACGAAGTATCTGGAAAGTATGCGATTGGCTAGATAACGAAGTATCTGGATAGTATGCGATTGGCTAGATAACGAAGTATCTGGAAAGTATGCGATTGGCTAGATAACGAAGTAACTGGATAGTATGCGATTGGCTAGATAACGAAGTATCTGGATAGTATGCGATTGGCTGGCTAACGAAGTATCTGGATAGTATGCGATTGGCTAGATAACGGAGTATCTGGATAGTATGCGATTTGCCGGCTAACGAAGTATCTGGATAGTATGCGATTGGCTGGCTAACGAAGTTTCTGGATAGTTTGCGATTGGCTGGCTAACGAAGTAAGTGGATAGTATGCGATTGGCTGGCTAATGAAGTATCTGGTCTACGAAGAGAGAGACATATACTGCTCAACTCTTCAGTCTATTGACAACTGTAAAGATACACTTTCCTCACACATTGAGGAGCTTGACACCATCGTTCACAGCTGTATAAATGCTCCTTCGTTGAAACTATGTGAACGTCTTACTCAGTCAGTGGTTTATACCATTAAAATATGCACAAGTTAAATCTTGGTCAACCCTCTCAACCCGAAGAACACTCACGTGAAAATGAACGACATTCAAGTCTTAAAATCGCTGTCTAAAGCCTTCAATAAAAAGGATTTATTTGAAGACTTGGACATCAGAATACGAAGATATTCTTGAGATGTATGTGAGATTAACAATAGTGTCCGTTCAATTAAACATGAATAATATTCATGCTCAATTGTGCTAGCGAAAAAGATTATGGTGTAATTTTCCTCTTATTTAATAACCATGTACGACAGTCTTTAGGCTCTTGAGAATTACGAAACACATAAACATCGCATAATCAAAATTGTTATTTCGACCTCTGGTAAGTCAACATACACACGTCAATTCCTTAAACATAGAGAGCATCAACGGAAAGAAAAAAACGGAAATCTCAAGAATGCAGAACTTGATTAGACAATTGAAAAGATAAACTCTCATTCAATATATCATCGACTTAATTCAATTTCATTAAAAGCCGACCATTTTAATCTTAATAACAAAAATTTGAATCAAAATGAGAAAATGCAGCAAATGATTTAATCAGATTTAACGTCACTTATAAACAGCTTCCAGTACTGTTTAAAAACGCGAATTTGTGCAGGTTAACGGAGAAGATGGCGGACTCCACCAATGGTGTGTTTTTAAATAACGAAAACAACTTTAAAATTGAAGATGAAAAATGCGTATGTGAAAAACATAGAACTCACAATGTTGACTTCATATTTGAAACCCAACATCAGTTATTGCTATAACGTTAACAAGAAACGTATAACATACATATATGTTAAACATGGACGATATTCAAATGAAGCAATAAATACATTTATTACATACCCATGAATGATTTTAGCATAGTGCAGCGTTAATACGCAAAATTGATTCAAGTCGTTAGAATAGCAATTCCGTATTGGACAATGCCGTTTTCCAATTCTTTATTTTGCAACTTCCAGTGTTCTATGTGACGTCATTTACTACGTAACACTACGTTGTCGTAATTTTCCAGCAAATAATGAACTCAAAACTAGGAAATTTCAGTCGCAGTTTTGCAGCCGTTCGGTATCGTGTGGTATTGTTTACATACCCAACTCGAAAAATACGAACCTACAGAATACATACTGTAATAATGTTCCATTTAAGGATTGAATCGTTATTTGAGTGTTTTCATTTGGGCATGGAAAACAGTTGGGTTGTTTAAAGTGTGTGAATCCCGAAATTTATAACTTATTCTTTGCTGTAGTGTTTCCTTATTCATTTGTGCATCCAAGTTAATTTGGTACAAGAATCATCGACAACGCTAAAAAACGCATTTTCTGTGTGTGACCTATAAGCTTGAAAGCGGAATGAAGTCGGGGTCTCCCACCTTGGGATGTCTGGTGACCTTGTATTCCTAAAAGTGATCAGAAAAAGAAAGGAGACCAATTAGTTGGTTTTCCGATTTCTGCAGAAGGGACGTTGAAAAAAGTTATCAATTTGCGGCAATCTTTACTAATTTTTATCAACAGCTATGATAGAGAAATATTTTTAAGATGTTCAAAACACATTAACCTAAAGCCATTACTTTTAAATTCATTTATTTGCAATGCAAAAAGTAAACTAAAAAATCTTGAAATCTATTTTTTTTTAAATCCACTTAAAATATATATAAATTATATTAATATGTGTCTTTATCGTGTTGTTGATGTTCTACTACTCGGTCTAAAGATCCCAATGAAGTCCTTCCGGAAACCACTACCTATCATGCAGTACAACAAAAAGTTCACACCATTGTTTACATACATTAACACATGAAAAGTTAGCCTGAAATATTGTACATTTTCTTCGCTAATTATATAACGTGCACTATCAGATGTCAAAATCACGTTTAAAACAACAAGAGGGGCATTGCAGATGAGGTAAGTGATGCACAAAATAACAATTCTTCTTGTCACAGTCTTCAACATCTTCTTGCTTTTTGAGCTAGGCTTCGTTGTCTTGAGGGTACGTTCTTGTAAGGAACCTCTTCGCTTAGTTGCTATGCAACCAACCTTTGCTAGTATAGAAACGTTGCACACAAGCATAATCCCGAACGGAATAATGAAGAAAACACAAAGATCCACATAAAACCATGCTTGTAGATATCTCGAGTAAATGGAGTCCGACAAGGGATTGCATTCTAACCACATGTCGTTTCCTCGGTACAACTTGACAACATCAACACCGGTAATGATTGGCAAATATACAAGGCACAGAACAAACGTCAGGAGGCCTGAAAGAAATTTTACAATAAGATTGCGTTAAAGCTTACAGCATCTTATTTAAAAGCTAGAAACCTGCATTTTCAGTTGTTATAAGGTACAGTTTAAGTAAACTCATTAACAGTTCTAAACAATATATATATATATATATATATATATATATATATATATATATATATATATATATATATATATATATATATATATATATATTTGTTTGTTTGTTTGTTTGTTTGTTTGTTTGTTTGTTTATTTATTTATTTATTTATTTATTTATATCAAAACTAATATTATGTAATGTTATTAATCAAGTGAAGTCAAATTAGCCTTGTCATTAGGCCAAGGGTAGTCATATTGGCCCGAATCCGAAGGCCGAGGGCTCATATGACTGTCCGAGGCCAAATAACAAGATCAGTATGAATTCACTTGATTTAATGACAATTTTATTAATTAACAGACTAAAATCATCAAATTTTAAACAAGAATTTTGCGAGTAACGTAGGCGAGTAGACTCCACACTGCACAACTTGAATTTTCGCACATGCGTGAGTTATAAAATATAATTATATAAATGAAAATTCTGGTTCCAGGCAGATGAAAGATGGAGAACTTTTTGACGTTCTGTAAAATACCAAAGGAATTGTGTGAAGAGATATATAAATTTTATACATGCTTTTATGTGGTATTTGTGCAACTTTGTCTTGTTGAAGTTTTCAGTCTTCATCGTTATCTTGGCACTAACTCGTATAGGGCATTGTTTCGAGTCCTCGATCAAGCTCAGGAAACAGAAATTTATTACTATACTTATTTTGTTATCGCAGAGTATGTCATAAAAATAGAAATAAAATATCAGAAATATAAGAATGTACAAACTTTGAAAACATAAAAGATTACCTGTTATTACCCCGGCAGTAACTGGTCTACAGGCCACGTTGATCCTATGTGGTATCCACACACTTAAAGCTCTTTCAATAGTCACGGCCACAAGAATCCATGCAGACAGGGACGGCGAGAAGAAATTCATAAAATACAAAAATTTACACGGGAAGGTACCAAACACTTTTATGTCCGTACTAAGAACATAACTGATCCAGAATTCTACACCGACCGTCAACAGGACAGTAATGTCGGCAACTGCCAACGCTGACAAATACCTGGCTGTTGAGGTCTTACGACGTCTCCCTGAAACAGATAGCACACAATATGATAGTATATTGGTGTAAATTGTACATTTTGAGCTATTATGTTGCATTTCAACAATCATACATTTACGGAATAGCCCCTGGAAAGAGCAATAATAATATCGGTAAATTGATTTAAAAAGATTATAAAAAGCTTTGAAAAACTAATACTCACAGAATTTGTCGAATGCAAATATAACAAACATGTGCTAATTTACTATTAAACCTACCTTTAACCCAAACAAATAGTGAAAACAGGTTTCCTAAGACTCCAAGCACAATAATTGGTGACAAACTTATGCCTATTGTCAAGGTCTGCCAGACCGGCACAAGTCTTGTACTTCCATGTTCTCTTATTGGAACTGACCCATTCTCTATAAGTGTCATATTTGAATCCATCTTACACAAGTTAAGCAAACGCTAATTAACTAAAAAAATATGCGTATCTTATTTATATGACTTAGCAATCCAGATAAATGTGTATGAGGTCACTGATGTGAGAGTACTCGAACACCATACAAGCAATTTCCGGATTAGTGCATAATCAGACAGTTAAAGGTGTGTTGACTTGATAACAATTGCTGTGTCCATTTCATGCCATCGGAAATTGCATTCAATCAATCAATCCAATCAATCAATCAATTATGAATCAGACTTTAATTTTAAAGAGCTTTATCGAAATTTAACGCCATAAATTAAACACCAAGCTTTCAACAACGCTAACAAAAAATAATTTGAATGTCGAAAGACAAGGGGCGATTGGCGCTCAATATCAAAACATATCTTCGCAACGAAGTTTACGACAACAGAATGCCCACGTTCTATCAAAATATGTGTGGGCTTTTCATGCTTTTATCATATATCGTTCATCTGATCATCCTTTAAGCGTGTTACTAATCCACCGAGTGTAATGTACGCATTTGTCCCACTTAATTGGGAAGGGGACACTTAAGTACTTCAAATGAATTACATCTTGTTGTTACTTATAAGCTTAATATCAAATATTATGACTTAAAACCTCAAATATTGTCATATATTTCGAGTTGTACGCGTAGTAAAAGTTGATATGTTGTTTTAAGAACAAATTGTCCTTTGTTAGTCAATCCCTTTGAGTGTTTCTATCTTTCGCTTGTATTTATAGTTGTTCAATTAGTGTGATATGGCATGATTTCCAATAAAGCGAGTTCGAACTATACGACCAACACTAGGACGGTGTTAAAGATTAAACACATAAAGAAATATACCCGAAAAAAACATACAATGATGTACAAATAATATCCAAAACTTTAAACTGAGGCGTTTTGTTGGTGACTATGATTTGCTTTAACTGAAACTGTGTCAGTCGGGAGAATAGCCATTTCTTACTTAACAACTGTGTTGGAATTTTCTTGCTGTAATAAATGTAGAACGAGACTTTGTTCTTATCTTTTTAAAAAAACTCAAACAATAAGGAAAATAATGTATTATAAACAGAGTTGACAAATGACTAAAAATGTTCACATTTTAGCAAACTGGGCATACGAGGCATGATCAGAGTTCAGCAATGTGACGTTAACGATAGAGTATTTCTATTTCACAGTAGCAGCTTTCCTAAAGTACAAGGAAATGTCACTTGGTAATGATAATTAGATTCCTTAGCAATCAGACAATTTTGAAGCAGTGAAACCAACTAATTTCAAGTCATCGGTGCAGCAAGGTAAGAATTGATAAGAGGATTCGTAATACTAAATAGTTACCATGAAGAATTTGATTCATCTGCATTACCAATTTTTTGTGCAAACTCCACTGGATTCTCTCTTTTGATCGAATTTTGGGTGGGATAGGGATAGAGGGGAGTTAGGCCGGATAGAGATAGGCGGGTGGTTGGTCGGATAGGGATAGGCGGGTGGTAGGTCGGATAGGGATAGGCGGGTGGTAGGTCGGATAGGGATAGGCGGGAGGTAGGTCGGATAGGGATAGGCGGGAGGTAGGTCGGATAGGGATAGGCGGGCGGTTGGTCGGATAGGGATAGGCGGGTGGTAGGTCGGATAGGGATAGGCGGTGGTAGGTCGGATAGGGATAGGCGGGAGGTAGGTCGGATAGGGATAGGCGGGAGGTAGGTCGGATAGGGAAAGGCGGGTGGTAGGTCGGATAGGGATAGGCGGGTGGTAGGCCGGATAGGGATAAGCGGGAGGTAGGTCGGATAGGTATAGGCGGGTGGTAGGTCGGAAAGGGATAGGCGGGTGGTAGGTCGGATAGGGAGAGGCGGGTGGTAGGTCGGATAGGTATAGGCTGGTGGTAGGTCGGATAGGGATTAGCGGGAGGTATTGTCAGACTCTCCCACGTGACATCAGTTGAGTATAGAGTTGGCTGTTAGTTACTGGTAACTGGTTTTGTCTCTAATAAATTATGTTTATATTTCGCAGTGTAAAATTTGAGTGTGTTTTATCTAGTATATTTTACTTGCTTCTTGCAAAAAATCCGTACACTGCGATCACGGCATTTTATTCGATGCTGGTATTCAAAGCTAGTTTGGTTGCCGGAATATTTAACTGTTTTTTCACATGTAATGGAGCTATATTTTTTGTGTTTGTGTACATTGCAAAACAGAGTTTGATATACTTAAAACTTCTGCCATCAAGAAGCAGCAGCGGGTCCATTTGGATTCATTTGGGTTGCTCAAACCCCTTTTTAGCACAGCAATATTTAATGTTCATGGGGATTTTGGCAAGAAAGTTAGAATTATCACATAACTACCCTCAGACTGGCCCAAACGAGCATAAGTTTATCACTTAAGTATATAAAACGTTCAGAAAAAGTTTATTTTTAAGTGTTTGTAAGTGTGTTAAATATCTAAATCTTTATTAATTAATATCCTAGTTGGGTGCTTTAAAATATAATTTATTTTCAGGATGTATTGCAGTAATACTTTTTGAGATAGTGAATTATTTCACATCTTGATAAAGTGGCAGGCTTATAATTGAAGTTCGTGTTTCTGCAATATGAAAAACTTAGTCTAAACTTAATTATATAACGTCTCTATCGGAATTGCAGAGCAGTATGTCGGAATTCATTTACTGATAAATAAAACTACCAAATAAAGCTTTTTTGATCCAGTGGTGATCAATACAAATGCGTTTAATGCATTATTATAGCCACAAAAACAAAATCAGTGTATTCATCTATCACACACCCGACAGAATCAACGATACAGTCCACTATTAAGGGCTTACCACACTCCTCCCAACCGCGTTTATCGATAAAAAAGAAAATTATCAAAATCACAATAATGGCCAAATGCCGTTCAATGAAACTTTGCACAAATTAATGTTGCTTATGTATCTTTATTTTGCATACAGTAAGACACGATAGAAAAGTAAAGAAAAAAAGCTAGACCTAAAATTCCCTAAAAATTCTATTTACATAAATTTAAAAAATTAAGCAATACAAAACATAATTTTAAATTCCCACGTGCGTGTAATGATACTGACAAGAAAAAACTTTGTAAAGAACTTTCAACTACTGAAAGAGAAATCAATGATTGTCATCCGTTTACGCGACCAGGAATTTGATAGTCAAACACACTCTTGCTAATATCTCGTAAAGTGTACATATGTAAGTCACGAGGGCACAATAAATTGTTGTCATTATCATATTACTCATGTGGGCATTTAAAATGATGTTTTGTGTTGTATAGTTTTTGTGGATTTATGTAAATAGATTTGAGGGAATTTTTAGATTTCGCTATTTTTCTTTACTGTTCTAACATGTTTTACCATATGCAAAATAAAGATACATTAGTAACATTCATTTGTGCAAAGTTTCATTTAACGGCATTTTGCCGTTATTGAGATTTTGATACTTTTCTTTTTATCGATGAACGTGGTTGGGAGGAGTGTGGTAAGCCCTTAAAATGGAATATGTATATCGTGCACTAAACATTATTCGTTATTGAGCAAAGCTTTCGTTTAGTTCGTCAAGAAACTCTTGCTCACATATTTTTGTTTTAACTGATTTATTAAAGCATTTTTCAATGTGGGTAATATTCACTGTATATAAACCGATTGTATCATCAACCGGATATAGCGCACTGATTGTCACCAAAACATAGTGAACAGTTCAAAAATAACGAAATTTTGTATGTCTTGTAATGAGAAATCTAATCGACAAATACATGTTCAACAGGCGATTCTCGTAGCACTTGTTTTGAAAGACGTTATTACCCTTTTTTATGCAATATACTTTTAAAAAAATCGCTTAAATCACTCACACAAAGTACCGTTTGCACTGTGTACTGTTATAAAATCAGCGTAAATGTTTATGTTTCAACAGGTTTTGAGAGGTATTCTCATGCTAGCGATGATAAAACATATCATTTTTATTCTTACAATAATAATAATAATACCATAGCTGATCAATTAAACATCAAAACATTAGACCAAACATGCATGAAGCTTCGACCCAGAGTGTATCATTTATTGAACATGTTAACTCAATCATTTGTATGTTTCTAGTGATCAATGTGTATCAGTTATGGCGATTTTTTAAAGATGATTTTAGTATATTTTTCGGATTTAAGAACAATGGTTTGATGTAAAAACATGTATTAAAAGTGCTTCGTACAGAGATATGTTATACGTTATGAAATATAAGGGCCTCGGTGCCTTAATATACTGCGGCGACACGAAACAATTGGATCTACCTGACTTCATTGAGAACTACAATTACCATCAAGCGATAATTAATGTCGTCCCAAAATGTTTTGGATTTGATAAACATAGTCTGAGGTTTTTTAAAAGTAATAGTTTCGAAACTGAAGGTTCACGATTATAAATACATACGCAGGTAGGCGTGACATACAAATTCTGAGGCAAAGCAAGTTATTTAAATACTGATATTTTAAGCTGATGATAAACCCTTTACTCAATGTACGACCAATGTAGATCATCTTCAGCTGGAACATCCATGTCATTTGATCGGAATATACAATGGTCACTTGTTTTCAGAAATATTCTAATATATGTAATAGCAAACAGTGTACAGCAAAAACAACGTACTACATATCCCATGGAGTAAAGAGTCAAATGGAACTTTAGCAAAGGAATCAATGTCTTGTCTAGGATTGACTATCACAAAGGTCTTCCCTTGAGAGTCAGGTATGTTCCCATGCTGATTTCAGTTAAAGAAATTAACGAATACGCTTTCTAACATATTCTCATAATACATTTATACTAGCCATTAAAACACTGTTTTGACAACTGATTTGTGTAAACTATGTGTATGCCAATTGATCAGTTACAAAACTGTTTATAGTTTATTTAGAGGTTTGTATGAAAAATTAAACGGTCGCCCAGCTGCGTTGGGCCTGACAGTTTAATTTTTATACAAGCCTCCAAACTAACAATAACCTATAGTCCCTATTGTTGTATCATTGTGTTTTATTATTTTAAAGTTCTTTTCTTCGTGTTTTTTGTACGCCATGATATATTATTACTCCAAATATACCCTATTTGTATAGACAATATATGTAGACGAACTGCTCCTAAAAGCATACACTTGATAAAATCAGCAAATGCGCATTGCCATAAGTGATACAGATTATGGGAAAATCATTCAACGAAGATCGCACTACATGATACAACAAAAATAGGTGTGTTTGCTATAAATGATAGTATGATAATGCTATAGTTGATACAGTCATTACAAACCGCACCCCTCAAACATTTTAATAATTTACACTATCTATACATTTAAAGCAATATTGTAATGTAATAATCTTTATATTAATGTCATAGAGTCATATAACTAGTATGTATTCGTGCATCAGAGCGTTTATTTGTAGAGAATAACAGTATTTTGATATACTCATGTGAGTCATTTGCCAGACCTTCTTGTGATTAAATGCAATTTTGCAAGTTTATATATGCGCAAAACAAATGGTATTACAACCAATAAGGACTATACAAAATATAACGTACTTGTTTTTGTTGAAGGTACTTAAAATGATCCTAATAATTCCGTTTTCAATCTGTTATTAACGAATTGTTTATATTGCAGCCATGCAATCACCTCACTATATCCGGCATATGATACAATCGGTTTATATACAGTGATATTTATAAAATTGATCGTTCTATTCTACACATCGTTCTATTCTACACGACATACAGGTGAAAATGATGTGAATTTATATGCATAAAAATATGAATGAGCTATGTGTAACAGTGACTTGAAGAATATAATTGTTGCTCAATAACGACAATATTACACAATGTTTACAATGACCTCTAAAATTGAAACTAAAGAAGAACACGGAAATAGTTAAAATTAAGATATCTCCCAATCGACTCAATATTTAAATGTTAGGTGCATTTCATTATAAATGAGGACGTCTCCACCTTTTCAGTCTGACGCGTGTTAGATGAACATCTTGATTTCGTGAAACTGATAGAGTAAAAAAATAACAAAAATAAAAAATGGCTACTAGACAGCCTTGAACTCATTTAGAGAACACAAAATAGTGTTTACTGCTAATCGTTCTGTTTATGAATTACTTACTTAACCTTAAAGAGTAGTCTTTATCAATGTAGCATTTAGAATTCTAAATATGACTAGTTTCCCCCATGTTAACCTGATTTCCATGCTGAGTATATATTTTCTCAGCCTCCAGCCATTGGTCAATCTCTGTTGCTTTGGGCCCCAGTTCAACACGGAAACGAGCATAAGCATGTGAAGTAAGTTGAGCAGATAGCTTTGCTATATGGCCTATCGAATAAACACAGGCACTTAGTACATTTGTAATACAGATTATGTCTTTAATGTTTGTATTCCTTAGTTAATTTCGTACTTTCTCTAACGCCAAAATAGTTCTAACCTCTCTATGTACGTTGTTTGATAAAAAAAATGGTACTTAGCGTGTGAACGTTATCCATATTGACATGGAACTGCCATACGTTTTTTCGAATATGCGACCAGTGTAGATCCAGATCAGCTGGCACATCTACACTCGTCGCTTCTTGATCAGAAATAATCTTATGGATATAAAAGCAAACAGTGTAGATCCTGATCAGATGGCACGGATATGCCGGCTGAAATGTGAAAATGTATGTTTTCGTTTCTTCTGCGCCGCCAATAATACGGTAGGAAGTCTGGCCATAGGAAACAGCCATATCCCAAGGAGAAAAGTGTTTAAAGTGCCGCCTAAAAATCTTAATTTCAATTCTATTTAAGGCTATTTAAGTGGATCCTTTATTCTACATTGCTTCTAAAGAGGAGAATCCAGTCATTCGCTTTTTCATACAGTAATTTTTTACACGAAAATGATGAAACTTCCTACCGTATTATTGCGGCGTAGACAAACGAAAACATGAATTTGCAAGATATATCAATTACCATAGTGTGGTCTCCAAATCATGCAAATGAAATCCTCTTTTAAACCTGTGTCTGGGCCTTCTTTATAAAAGGGAAGTAAGCACTGTCCGACGCGCGAACCGCTGAGAAAATGAAAGGGAATTAATTGTCGGTCATCCTAATGGCCGACATATTATAATATTTACATTCCTATTGATTTCTTCGTTTAAAAAAATTCGGTTCATTTTGCATGAACCGCATGACCCGTAATGACGTCAGTAACGTCATGGCTGTTACTATTGAAAACTCCCACGTATTACTCCCCCTTTTCACTTAATACTAATTTTTGAAAGCGTTCGACTTAAGTTTATTTAAAGAAAAAAATGAATAAAATGTAAATATAAGTAATGATTCTTATTTTGGTGCGGTTCATGCAGATTGGACGTGCACGCGAGAGCTGGCAAATTTACCATAAAGCGCTAGCGCGCTTTATGGATTTGCAAGCTCTCGCGTGCACGTCCAATCTGCATGAACCGCACCAAAATAAGAATCATTCCTTAAATGGACCAAACTTGAACTTTGAAGGGTAACACCGGTCAACAGCGGCACCGGACGTTGTCACTTTAGACAAAACCGCCCGTCTAAAGCTTGCGAATGCTATTTCGTTCCCCCTACTTGCAAGAAAAGTCTTTTAAATGTTGATGAAACAATATTTGAACATTGTAGTTACGGCAAATCAGAAATTGAGCTGATCTATAACGACATGTTAATGATGTAAACATACGTATGTTGTATTTTGTACAGCGTATAGAAATAATGTTATGCGTCTTTATTTAGAAAGTCACGTGATGGAAATCTTTATAGCAAAAATTTTTGTTGCACAAAAGTGCGCAGGGTACAGTTTCCGATGCGGCTTTCGGAGTCTGGGACTGCGCGCGAACTCTTGTTTACTGAAAATACAAAATTTGTACTGCTAAAATTGTGTTGTTGTATTTTCTGTGTTGGAGGGGGGTGGTATCATGTAAACAACAAGCAACTGGTCTACAGTAATTATCCTTCAGGATTTAATAAGACCTATAAGCTCACCCCTACCCCTGTTTTTCCAGTGCAAATTTGGCCAAAATCCTACATATCTGAAAGCCTGCAAAATATTTCCTGCAGGAACTTTTGAAATAAAACCCCTTTCCTGTTAATATTTAATATGTGCCCAATCCCCCAAGCAGATGGAAAGTGTCTCCCATCCAGCTTGATTTTTCAGCATTTGTCATTGAAATACCTCACCGTCAAATTAATCTCAGATTCAGCCGAGCACACTGTGTTTTCATCCGGTTACTATTCAACTCAGAACATACAAAGCTACCATCCATGCATTTTAGCCACCATGATCAGATTTCTTATTGCACAAACTATACATAATTTAAAAAGAATCTCACATTTTTAATTTAAACAATCATTTTAATGCATTTATTTCAAGGGTACCCCAAATATTTAAAAAATCGACCGGGACCAAAGTGCGAAACTGTACCCTGCCCACTAAGGATGCAGTAAAGAGTTTGTAGCCGTAGATGCGAATTGGCCCCGGTCAAATTTGAAGATAAGAGGTAAGCGGGCAAACTGTAAGCTTCATGGCACTTTAAAATATGTTTAGATGCTATATT
Organism: Corbicula japonica; assembly: GCA_038501625.1. Lineage (NCBI taxonomy): Eukaryota > Metazoa > Mollusca > Bivalvia > Venerida > Cyrenidae > Corbicula > Corbicula japonica. Next base: position 293,109 of record JAZAYU010000318.1, read on the forward strand.
TGCAGTTTCACATCTGTAGCTAGGATCCCCAAAAATTGCCTGACATGCTCTTTTTGACCTTGACACTGTCAGTGTGAGGCAGGTGCTTGGAAATGCGAAAATAATACATTTCTGGCTCTGCCTTCAGTTTAACTTGCAATTCTCAAGGGGCATACAAACAAGTGCGAGTAGTGCAAAATCTAGGTGGTTATGGTATATTTTGAGTATGATTTAATGAATCAGTAAGGATTTTACCATGTGTGAGTGGCAAGCATTTATTTTGGTTGTTGGCAATAAGAAAGCTGTGAACTGATGAATGTTTGAAATTTTGCCTCGTCGGCCGACCAGTTTTCGCAAAAGGAATTTGAAAGTTAATGGTGCTTAAAAATCAACTGATATGTTTTGAATATAATTTTGCTTTGTTTTCATAAACTGAATGTCATTGTGATGTCAGTTATGTGCCCTTTCTGTTTCAGGTATGTGCTAGTAGGGAGCAAGTGGACTTGTCGTATCGGCTGTGATTCTTTGGTTTGCGATATATCAGAATAACCGTTTACTGCCGCCTTAAGGATTTCGCTGAAATTTTTCAGTGTTCATTATGTCATAATTTTTGTCTAGAATTCTGTGTTGGACTGCCATATTTGCAAAATGACATCATTTTAAGCTGTTAAATACTTGCTGACAAGCTAAAGGTTAAAAATAAAGGGAGGTAATTACAGTTTTTGAGAAAAAAAAATGCTGCACCGAGCCATAAAAACCAGTCGCGAAATGTCAAACATGTATATTTTCATAGAAAGTCCATCAAATACATCATGAAAATGTCTCAAATGATTACGAAAGAGCATTTGGCATAATATTTGCTAGAAAATCAAGCCGATAAAAAATAATTAAGAAAAATTAAGCTCGGCAAGCAAATTTCCACAGTCCGAGCTTTGTGAACCGAGACATAAATTCTGGTCGACTAATGAAAATCAAGTTCTAGAACTATGTAGAGCTTGCCATGAACACTGTTATTAGTTTAGCAGGTATTTTAGCCCAGATAGGCAGGATTTGGCCTTAAGCTGTAGTCTGTTATGTCACTTTAGCTGTTTATTCCTTTCTGCAGCCAGAGGTAAGAATTTCATCATTTGCTATTTTTCATGGCCATTTTATAATTCAATCATCATTCTGGTGACATAAGAGCAAGCATAAACATAAAGTGTGATGTGTGTAATGGTTGAAAAGTGGCAGTTGATTGGCAGGAAGGTATGCAGGTGGTTCATATGAGCAACTGAAACATGATGACAGCATGGTAGGTGAGTGATTAAAGTGAATTATGGCCAGTGTTGCCTGTTTACTGATAAAATTTGCTGTGCCTGACATATTTTTACAAAAATAAGTGCTTGTAACAGCATATTTTTCATTGTTCATCTTCTAGGAGCTGCTTTATGTTATATGATTGTCAGGTCTTCTGGTTCCAATGTCTGTTTTGTTGCATTTCTTAGCAGCACTGTATTAATGTACTTGACTGTAACTGGAGGCAAACTTGGTCAGTTTTGGAAAGTGAGTGGTGATAGTAATTTGCTCTTTACACCTGCCAGGATGATGATACTGGCTTGGTTTTGGTCTCATTTTGCTCAGAAAAGGTTCTAAACTTGGACAGAGATGAGTTAATGGCTTAAAGGAAATCACTCTCTGCTATTAAGGATGCAGTAAAGAGTTTGTAGCCGTAGATGCGAATTGGCCCCGGTCAAATTTAAAGATAAGAGGTAAGTGGGCAAACTGTAAGCTTCATGGCACTTTAAAATATTTTTAGATGCTATATTTGCAGTTTCACATCTGTAGCTAGGATCCCCAAAAATTGCCTGACATGCTCTTTTTGACCTTGACACTGTCAGTGTGAGGCAGGTGCTTGGAAATGCGAAACTAATACATTTCTGGCTCTGCCTTCAGTTTAACTTGCAATTCTCAAGGGGCATAAAAACAAGGTGAGTAGTGCAAAATCTAGGTGGTTATGGTATATTTTGAGTATGATTTAATGAATCAGTAAGGATTTTACCATGTGTGAGTGGCAAGCATTTATTTTGGTTGTTGGCAATAAGAAAGCTGTGAACTGATGAATGTTTGAAATTTTGCCTCGTCGGCCGACCAGTTTTCGCAACCAGAATTTGAAAGTTAATGGTGCTTAAAAATCAACTGATATGTTTTGAACATAATTTTGCTTTGTTTTCATAAACTGAATGTCATTGTGATGTCAGTTATGTGCCCTTTCTGTTTCAGGTATGTGCTAGTAGGGAGCAAGTGGACTTGTCGTATCGGCTGTGATTCTTTGGTTTGCGATATATCAGAATAACCGTTTACTGCCGCCTTAGTTGAACTGATCCTTTATTTGAATCAAATAACTGTTCAGGATGATGCCATATATGAAATAGATTCGTTAAGTTATCTTGATTTTGTTCGTCAAAAGCAAGAAACCGTTTATGTTATTCTTAGAGACTCACGAATATCCGACTTTGGTGGGAAATGCTGTCTGTAAACAAAAGTTTACAAAAAGCTAGTCGGTCATTAGCATAACCTTTAACCAAAAAACATGGCACTGCAGTTAAAACTTTAAGCCGCTTTGAAATAAAAGCGCTTAAATTTTATTTGATGCCATACAAACTAAGTTTACTTATATATATTTCCGGTTTTTTAAGTAATGCATTTAAGCTGGTGATAAATCTTACCATTTTGCAACAGCAGCCTGACAGGGACTCGAACGGATTATAATTATAATTTTGATCGTCAACAATTTCGTTTGAATGTTGGTATTGCTATTTATTAAGAACTTCAACATGCAATATATTACAGGTTCTTGCACATTTTCTTGTTGTTGTTTTTAGTTTGTTTTAATGATGTAGGTGTATGCCATGTTATATGAAATAATGCGGGTCTCAAAAAAACTCCTGTCACTGCGTTCACTTTGATGAAAACGTCTACCCATGCGTTCACATTAATTTTTTTTCTAACTTGTGGTATAAATCACCAAACATGTGGTCATGAAATAGTCGAGGCTTATAGCATATGACAAGAGGTTTTAAATAAGCATTTAGGACGTAGCAAATGCTCAGAACTTTGCTTAATTGTAAAAATATTGACTTTTACAGAAATCTCTTGCTTTTTTGTGATTTCCAGTGCAAAGGTTGTGAATGTTCTTAGAAGTTAGCAGAAGTTTAGCGAATGTGAGATAACCATTGTTTAAAGTAAACTTAGGGAGGTCAGGGATTTTGCAATTTGTTTGCGATATCCAGTGCAAATTGGTGAAAGTTCTCAGAAATACCCGTTATCGAACGTGAGGTGACAATTATTTAACATAGAAGATCAGCATGGCCAATTGTTTTTATCTAAAATCATAAGCGTAGTTAATGGGGCGGCAGTAGGCTAAAAGACAGTCATCGATACGTATAATTAAGATTAACGAATAGGATGGCCACAGGAGGTTAATTGCACTTTATGATTACACGTTCAGAGTGCCAGGGTAGTAACAATAATGAGTTTGCTGGCGACATGTTACCTCAGTTTTTGGTGTCATATATTAACAAGAACTTCGTAAGTCAAATATGTTGAAAAATCATTTCAATC